>DWON01007834.1:0-12582 GCA_018251015.1 Phocides pigmalion okeechobee
GGCGGGTTATGAGGGTGGCGGTGGAGCCGCCCCGGGCGAGCCCTTACGACTCTACCACCTTTAAACATTAAGTGTGGTATTTAATAATGATATATATTAATTTAAATTCTATCTCTTTAGCTTGTTATAGAATTGAAGTAATAAAAATTAAATGTGGCGCTCACTACTCAATAATTTGGCCCAATAACAAAAACTCATTCAAGAGAAATATGTGTATTATTAATACGTCGGCATTTCCGCGCCACTCTTTAAGTCCCAGACGGTAAAGATCCGATGACAGATCGTTTTGCCGCCAATCCATCGACCTGTCAACGGGAGCCACAGATAATTTACAATTTTATTTGCTTTTGTTTTTTTTATGTGAATACGTCTGTCAGAGCTTTATGATAGTAGTCGTTTTTAAAGGTGGGAGAACAATAGTTTGACCGGGAGGTACCACCGTCCTCCCTCATATTCCGCCGTAAAGCATTACTTGTGCTTAGGTTGGAGAGGTGTGTTTGCAGGCTACAATATAAAAAAGACTTTCGCTGTTAAACTATGTTGGGTGCGGTTAGGTTTAGGATGGATGACCAATTGTGGCTAAATTTCATACGTGTCTGACGAGGCACGTTATAGGTTATAAAAGCGGTCCCGGAAATTACCGTCACGGATATTGGACACTGTTTATAAATGGACATATTTAAATTATTAGCACATCACATACATCCCAATTCGCCCGCTAAAACGTACAACAGAGCGTCATACCATTTGCCGTCACGTCACACGCGTTAGTTTAACTATATAATATTAGAGTAATCTTTGTTTTTTTATGTGAGAAGCGTAGCGAGCATACAAACCACCTGATGTTAAGTAGTCACAGTCCATAGACATCCACGTAAACCACAAACACGACCGAATCCTATCTGAGCTCAAAAGTAACTACTTTGCTACAACTGAGGACTGACATGGTCGCCTCGCTTCAAAGTGTAGCCGGCAACCGCACCTCTGGCTGTGGGCGGCTATGGTACCTCCCCGGTCAGGCTATAGTTCTCCCACCTTGTAAATGTCATGTCACTGAATTGTGGGTGATCAATTGCATGGCTTGTGGTCTCGACTAAACTCAGTTTAAGCAACTAGTTCGGAACATCTGTAATTCAAAACTATAAATCGTGAGTACCCGTTATATAGTAAAATGTATGAATTCGACTATGATATTAGTTTAAAATCATATCTAATATTACCTTGATGTGTACATATTTCTAATCTTATTTATAGTAGTCCGAACGGATGCTGGTAATATTTATTATGGTTTCAATCCTGGCTCGCGGGCGCCTTTCCACTGGCTTATATTTCACGTATAAAATATTTACGCGATCAAAATTTACATTCATCAAACGCTATGCACTGGGTACCTATCAACGCACCCGCAAAATTTATGAAGCGGTTGGTTTTATGTACGTCACGAGAATAACTGTTATGATCTCAAGATATCAAAGATTGGTCGTGGTGGCAATGAACTTGGTTGAGATCAAAGGTTGACGAAAACGTGTCAACCTAAGCGAACAGGGCGCTCAAAGCCGATGTACTGATTTTACATTGTACCTTTGACGTTAATTAAGTGTAGGTAAATACCTTACAATGCTCCTCTTATTTACAAAAAATTACCAAAGAGCATACGAGCAATATCAAATCTTGAAGGCTTTAAACAAAAAGTAAACGACCTGCTAGTTCAAAAATGCTATTATTCAACAAAGGAATTCCTTGATGACACGACGATCTAATACCCATTTATTCACGAATCTATATATAAATATGTATATAATCTTGTTACCTAGCCACTTGTGTAATTTTAATTTCAATGCTTTGTATGTATTAGTTTAGTTTATGCTTGGAAAAAAATATTATTATTGCTTTATTGTATGTCATTGACAGGCAGGACATGACAGACAGGATCTGTTACATGATTGTCATCTTCTGTGCCTGTACTTTGACTTTGACTTTGAATTTGACTTTCTTGTATTAGCCATTTACTTAAGAACTCTCTAAACAGCGTTTATAAAGGTTTAGTTTTTTTATTATTATGAAAGAGTAAGAAATGGGCACGCAGGCCACCTAATTTTAAGTGGTCACTACGGCCTATGGACAACCACGTCCTATCTCAAATATAACAGTACTTCTATTTAAGGATGGACGCGGATGCATTCCTATTTTTGAGGACTAAGGTCGCCAACCTATGGTCGCCTCTTATAAGGTGTATCCGGCAACCACACCTACCCAACCGAAACACAATACATGAAGAACATGTTGATTTACGACGGGATATGAGGGTGGCGGTGGTGCCGCCCCGGGCGAGCTCTGACGGCTCTACCACCTTTAAAAGATGGTCTAAATTAGTCTAGATAGAACAAAAGTGTAAAAAGAAAAACACATCTGTTTGGAACATAGGTTTACTAATAACTATGTGAATATTTTTAGTCAAATGTAAAACTATTTATTAATGATTTTAATGAACTTTATTTTAGGTGAAGCATTCTTAGTTTTGATAATTTACACAAGACATTGTTATATTAAAAAGAAAAATACATATACACTTTTTTAAATAAAATAATATCAAAAGCCTAAACGTATCAAGTGATTAACAGACAATCATGTACAATGTAATTACGACAACATCAAGCCCCGTCAAAGTTTAATTCAATTCCAGAGAAGGTGCGAATGGTTTTCATTAATCCTCCTCGGCTTGATGAAAAATTATTTGCCCGAAATATTAACCTAATTTTTTCAACTTTATTC
Organism: Phocides pigmalion okeechobee; assembly: GCA_018251015.1. NCBI lineage: Eukaryota > Metazoa > Arthropoda > Insecta > Lepidoptera > Hesperiidae > Phocides > Phocides pigmalion. Next base: position 2,773 of record DWON01007834.1, read on the forward strand.
TACTTGTCATGAAACCCCAATGGGTTACACATTGTCCTATATTGTGGTATACAATAGCCCATTTCGAGAGGCCTAAGAGCCGTCCCCACGAATGGAGACCCTTTAAATTTCACGAATTTTCTCGAAATAACCGACCCAAACCTTTTGTAGTGGTTAGGTAACACACATAAATGTATTTTGGGATCTGCTCCAGAGATTACGACGAATAATATATTTTAACAGTACTCTAATATTCTAATTATTCTGAGACTTCTAGGGGCGGGGTACTTGACTTCAAATTAGCTTGATACTTCATCAAAATGTCAGATGCTAATAAACTTAATAGTTTTATCAATAATATGTAAAATTATAAATGTATAAAATATCCAGAATGGACTGTATCCACCTAAAATTGTAATAGCTCAGAGTGTTCACCTGTAATTGCAGCAACACGAATTTGAAATTGTTTGTGTTAGAATTTATATATAACTGTGCGTCGCATTTTGGTGGACCTTAAATAAATAAATAAATAAAACACATGACGACACAGTTAACAATATAACAAAAAAATGAGCCGTCGCGGTATTCCTGGCAAGCCCAAAACCTAATTTATATTATACCGAAAACATGACGCAACAGCAAAACAGTGTTTTAAGAAAATAAATATGGCATAATCAATATAATAACCAAATGTTATTATTAATTAATTAATTTAATACAAAAAATGTAAAATAATCAGTAACTTCTGTGCAAAAAAGCAACTGTGGTTTGGCGACGCGCTGCCACGCTAACAATTAATCTGCGCCGCGACATTAAATGCTTCATATCAAAACTTGTAACAGAAACTTAAACCTGTCCAAGATACAATTTGATATTAATCAAATATCCTCAATAATATATTTACATAAAAATCAAAATATTCTTATTTCAAATTGCTTCTTTACTGAATTATGATCAGTAATTAATTAATTACCACCAATTCGTAAGATACATCGTTTTAAAGAAGAGACGCTCAAAGTAACTTCATAATTGATAAAGTTCATCCGCTAGTAATAACAGGAAGTATTAGTAGACAGAAATTAACGCTTATACACAAGTCATTCACATAACTCTTCTTTGTAGCTTAGCTCCAGTCGAATAAATTGACTACAAATATCCTATCATTCAAATTTGTGTGAAGAACAAACCGGCAAAAACAAGGTGGATAGATAAATCGGTTCGAACAATTAGATGTAAATTTTATAAATCTTCTAAATCCATAAAACTAGCAGAAAATACTTAACGCAATGGGAATATTCCCAATGTAATGGTATCGGGAATGTTCCCATAAATTCGTTGCGATGACGCACGTAAACACATCATCGGATATTTACGTTCTTCCTGAAATTTATTAATGCTCATTTTTACTACACTTACTTACCTCGAATTAAACTTTGTTTTAAGTTCTGTCTTCTAGAATTTCTAATAGAATTTAGAATTTTCTAGAAGTAAGTTTCTTTCAAAACAGGAACATATAACCTCAGATTGTATAAGACTTTGATGATTAAATAAATAAATGACTAAAATGACTGCCTCGTTGGGCGACTGCATCTCGTCAACAAAAAAACAATTTGAGTAGTGGTTTAGTTAACGAGATACATATACTCGTATATGATAGACAATAAGTACAGCGGTAGTACTTTCCTTGACTCAATATAGTTTTCCCACTTCAAACATTTGTCCTATAGAGTCGGGAAAAGATTAGGTCGGCATGACCATTAAACATCTGATGGGTAGCATGCCACTTCCACAACAAATAAAACAAAATTGAAACATTTAGATAATGGGTTTTCAGTTCAATCGTAAATTTACGATAAGCTCCTACGACTGTCGCTTTCCCAATGTTTACGACGCTTCTGGTTAAAAGATAAAATGTACGATCGTTAGACGGTTATCTGTAACATCTACCTTTTCGCTTCAGGCGAACTTCTTGACTGTAAATCGAGTTATTTTATAGCTCTTAACAACTGAGCAGTTGTAATTCTTTTTATGTCACTCAGCTGGATATGAGTCTGTCTTCACTACTTTAGGAAAACTGTCTGTCTTCATTATTTTAGAATAAACTACTGAGCAGCTGCAATCCTTTTTATGCCCCAAGCTGGCCATGGTCAGTCTTTTTCTACTTGGGGAAAAACTATTGAGTAACTGTCATTCTTTTAATGTTCAACTACTGGATATGAGTCAAACTAGTTTTGGAAAAAGTACCGAGTAGCTACAATTATTTTTATGTTCATTTACTCGGTATGAGTTTCTGTTCACAAATTTCCGAGAAACTACTGATTACCTGCAATTCTTTTTGTCCTAAGTTTCACTTAACTATGCCCTAATTATCTTAAGAATATTCAATTCAATTTATTTATTGAATAAGGTTAATTACAAAAATGGTCAATAATATTGTAAAGTCCGCTTATTCTACCCGTCACGGGTGTACAAATATAGGTAAATACTTATTAAAATTTGATACAATGTCAATAGTGCATATTTAAATAGGAATTGTCAAATTACTTGTCACAGGAAAACTATTAAGTAGCTGCAATACTTTCTATGCTCCACTAATGGAAACAGACTCTTATCAGAATGAGAAGAGTTAGGTCACAACACTGGTCAAGAGAAATTTGGCAGTCTCCACATGCTTTTGAGAACTTTATATAAAATTTTATAGGAGGTAACCTACAGGAACACATCTTATAGATGAGATCACTTCACCATCAAAAAAGTATAATTCCGATAGAAATTAAAATCATCGCGGAATTTATACACTTAACTATATAACGGATGTTCACGATTAACTTTTTTGGTGACCCATATTTCGAACTAGTTGCATGGCTTGTGCTTACGATTAAAGTAATATAAGTTTAGCCGTGAGAACGGATCATGCAACTAGTTCGAAGTATCCGCATCCAAAAATCGTTAATCATGGGTGCCCGTAACACAGTAAAGAGTAATAATTAACTTTTAATAAACACGTAACTTCGAAAATAAGACAAAATAAGACTTAGAAAATAAGATAACTTCTATTTGGTATTCGAACCCCGAACACCAAATAGAGGCTGGAATCTTAACCACTAGTCTATCACTGCCTATTACCAACCCTAAATATGATAGGAATCTATTTCGCTCATCTATCTCTCAAAGGTACTTTAACTCGCCCGGCAAGAGACAATCGGGAATCACGAAAGAAGGAATGATTTATGAACTAGCTAACAAGCGAGATCGAGTTTCAAGACAAATTTCAAGGAATTGTGGTGTCGTTGAACATTGTAAGAACGTGGCTGAATGGCTTAACCATTAATTTTATTATTATTGATTTTTCCCTATTTATGTATACAGAAGTTGTAAATATTGTATGCGGTTAGTGGTTTCGAAGAGTCTATCGCTCTTTCCTCTTTCTCTCTTACTGTTTTATTTTTTCCCCGTTGATCTTAATTTCTTCAAAAGTGAAAGAACTATAGTTCCACCGGGGAGGTATCACTGCCGCCCTCGTAACCCACCTCAAAATATTACTTGTGTTTCGGTTGGAGAGGTGCAGTTTCCGGCTACACTTTGAAGCGAGGCGACTATCTTAGTCCTCAAGAGTAGAAACCTATCTACGTTCGAACGCAGATAAGATTTCGGTCGTGTTTGTGGTTCTACGTGGATGTCTATGGGCTGCGACCATTTAATATCAGGTGGTTTACATACTCGTTTGCTACCCTTCCTCCTTACCTAACTCACATTAAAAATCTCTCTTTTCTGCCTTTCTCACTCTTTCTCTCTGTTCCCTTTTTTCTTCTTTTTTTCTATATGCACGTTGTCCTCTCACGTTTACTGTCTCTATTGCACTCTCCGTTTTGATATTTATGTATGTAACTACATATTTCCCCTGTCTTTCGTTATCTCATTCATTCACTTTTGCTTTCTTTTTCTTCCCTATTTCTATCCTTATCTATTTTTCTTTCTTTCACTCGTTACGTGTTTTTTTCTTTCTCTCTCTAATATTTGGCGAAAAGTAAATTATGTATTCCAACCTTTTGCAGTGAATATTAAATGTCTCCTAAATTTACGAGTTTTAATTGTATGCAAAAGTAATTAATATCGTATCAGTAAATTCGTGGGTCATGACCAATTCCTCTGTCGGCTTTAATACTGCCCAAATAAACTAACGAAATACTCCCAACAAGTTTACTGTTTAAATAGTATCCGGAGCGTATGATTTTAGTTCAACAACAAAGTTGGCGACCTTATTTGAAACGTGAAAACTAGAATTGCTTCATCTATATAAATCATCAGAAAACAAATATCCAAATTAAAAAGTTTGGATATTATTTCTGCCACAGAACCGAATTGTTTCTCGTTTTTTATGTGGTGAGTAGCAAACAAGCTTACTGCATTTTGATGACAGTCAGCCGCTCATACAAACCAATACCAATTGTGTATAATTCCCAATTGTATGCCAAACAGAAAAAAAAAACTTCCACGTAGAAAAAATAACTAAAGTTTGGGTACATAGATTAATCTTCATCGCAGTTTAACCGTGACCACGAGCACGACCATGTTCGACATATCAGCAATTAAATGTCGTTTATCGTGCGTACCGTTACATAGTATATTTTCTATGTATCGGGTACTCAAGATTAACGATTTTTCCCCCGAGACAAAAAAGGTATAGGAAATGTAAATGAATTACCAATGACTCCATTCTACTGAAATACAAGAATTGTTTTCCGGTATTAATCTTCCATCGCTTTCAAAATAATTATCAATGTTTTGAAAGTTTTCCTTCGTCCTTAGAAGCAAAGGCAACCATAGATATAGTCATTATCCAAGTCCATTTAAGGTTAAAAATATTCTCAATCCGGCATCTTAAAAGAACTTCATACATTTTATTATGAAAACTTTTCTTCAATATTGGAAGAAACTTTTCCTGAACATTGGAATAAATTACAATCCACACTTTTACAAATACATAAATTATTAATATTTGAAACAGTAAGTAAATGTTCAATTTCTACAAAGCGCACAGTTTGCTCACCGCTCGCCTCTTGGGAAATACATCCGAGGAAATGTAAAACTAGTGTTTCCGCACTCAAATATTATATAGAAGCTTAGAGGAAAATGGGTTTGGGAATGGAAAGCAGGATGCGATCATGCGTAGAGATTGTTGCATTTTGTTCTTTCTGAACTGTACCGTTAAATTTGAAATAACATCAGTCGTTTCTCTGTGAAAAAATAGTAAACGAACGTGAAGGCCAGCTGATATTAAGAAGTCACAGCATACCATGGTTATCTACATACAGCCTTATACGTTTGAAATCGTAGCTGAGCTCGTACGTAGAAACGTTAGTACTCCTAAGGACTAAGAATGTTGTTTGGCTTGTAAAAATGTTCACAAGTCTAAAATCCTATTTGAACTTGTACGTAGGTTTGTTACTCCTGAGGACTAAGAAAGTCGCCTAGCTCATAAGCATAGCCGGTAACTGCATCTCTTCAGTGAAAACACAAGATTTGCTTCATGACGAATTATGAGGGCAGCAATGGAATATCCCGCTATCTCGAGCTATTGCAAGCTATATACATACTTAAGAAATATGGGTATTTATTTAATTTCTGCTCTAGGCTTCCGGCTTCGGCTTCACCGCAAGGGAACACCTAAAAATTCTTACTTAATCCTGCGTGTCTAAAGTTCCATCCTTAGATATTCTGTGCCAAGGTCGAAATTTATACCACTAATCTAATACAACAAACAAAATTAACAAAACAAGTGATGTTTACACAGAACAGTATGTAAAAATTGACGACTGTTGGCCTCAATAGTGAATGACTACAGATTTCTTACTGATGAAATTGTTCCACATTTGTTGTTCATTCCATGTTCCACTAAATATAGGAGTATTGGACTACTGATACTTTTTATACTATTGTGCTAATGTACTATAACAGTTTCAATCCCCCGATATTTGGGGAGCGACCTAAACAAACTCAACATTACTACAAGTAGTTATAAAAGTCGGAAAGCGATAAAACCCTAGAAGTTCGCACTCTCGGCCTCTCGGAAAACCGATAAAAGTCTAACAAATGTTTACCGGAGCAACGAAAACTTGATTCAATTAATTTGTAGAGAAAAACGATACTGGAAGGAAAATGGGATCGCAATTATTATTAGGTTCTCTGTCTGTGAAGAATAGTTAAGAGACCATTTAACCTAAAGCCTTAAACCATTAAAGAAGGCTGCATTTCTTCCCTGATGCTATAAAATGAAAATACTGGAACTTTCTATTCAAAATATTTTACAGGTATTTATGTGAATTATTTATGTGTATAGGAAAGGGCTTATTAACTCGCATGTATTTTTTTCATCGAGTTCGCAATGAAGAGTCTTAGTCGCTAACTTGATGCGATCGACACTTACTCGTATGATTAGAACCTTATCATCATCATGGGGGACGTCGTAGTCTCTGGACAACGGACTACAGGCTACAAAGAACTCCTTTATCCGGACTTAATCTAAGGGTTTTGTTGTAACCCGGCTTACTTTTCTAGAGCAGCCCAGACCCACTATGAAGTAAGGGGGCTCGGGATGATAAAGGAATTCGGATAGTTCGTTATTCATAAAGATCCTTAATCAAGAGGAATACACGTAAGTAAAGCCATTCTATATATAATTTACAAATATATGTTACTCACGAGACCTTTAGTGATAAAATAATTTACAAGGTTAAATATCGTAGTTGAACTTGGGCTATGTTTTTTTTATTTTTAACGGTAATGTAAAGCTTGTCTATTCAAGGTTGAAGAATAGTAAGAAAAATGTAAAAACGTGTGTCTCAGCTTCTACACACGGCAAGAGCTATCTGCAAAAACCAATAATAAAGTAATATTTTCACAAAAAGCTAGCATCAGCAACATTAGTAATAGTTATAAAAGTTCAACAGTGATAAAACCCTAGAAGTTTGACATCTGAGAGAACCGACGAAACTCGTCGCAAATGTTTGCTGAAAGTAACGAACGCACGAAAAAAGGTATATTTTCCTTGTAACGAGGCCTTGATTCGATTTGTTAGTGGAATGTTAATAGGAAAAGAAAATACGAAACGGTACGAAAAACTAAAGTGTCGAAGTTGGTAGACTACATTGTTCGGTCCGGTGGACACATCCACGCCTATTTCTGCCTTATAACAGCGTTCAAACGTTGCTATGATAATTCGAAAAGTTTGGTAACGAAGCCATTGTGATTAGGAGACAACACATTTTTTGGTGTTGCTATATTTTTATCTATATTTGCAACCTTTTTTATTAATTTCGTTGTTGTTGTTTTATCTTATTATGTGTTTTGTTTATTTTTCTTATTTTTCTAACTTTAATTTACAGATACTTTTATAAGTATCTTATGTTTGTTTGTTTTTTTTTTTAATTAATTAGAAAGTCTTATTTTTTATTTTAATTGTAACTTTCTGGGAGCCCAACCCAAGGACTGTAATCTGGATGCAGTATTTTACTTTTTTAAATTTAGGTTTCTTGTTACTGTTATTATATTTTAAATTTCGTTTTTAATCATTTTACATAGTTTAAACTAATTTTCTTTATGTAACTTTTATTGAAATACAAATAAAGTTCTCAATTTAATTTACAAAAATTGTTGGCTATAAAATATTGGCTATAATAATATATTTTAAAACACTATATACATAGATTAGTACTCTATAAATTTGAAGGGGTTAGAAACGAATTTCTAGGCAAGCTGGGTTACGACCTTTTATCATCAGACGGACGGCAGCCACGTTTATTACAAAAACCGTTATTATTCATGCCCACATGACACTATATAATATATTCCTTACAACCAATATTAATGTTATTTTAGTGACTAAAATATCTAGAAATATCTTTTGATGTAGCAAGTGATATTGTACAGAATACACGCGTACCTCCCATCTATCATTCTTCGTTTTAAACGTAGAAAAATGTTAGTTCAATTGTGATTTATGATGCTCTGGAGATGAAGAATCGAATTACGCGGCTGACAGATGACGTTATAGTAGATCTGAAAACGGTAAATGTATCGAAATTAAAAATATGGAGGTCTGGCGATGTGCACAACACGAAAAGATAAATCGAGAGAGATTTACGCTTTTTTAGTTTTATTTTTCTTAGGCAATTAATGTTATTACTTTTTTTTATTACAATATTTATAAGCACTAAATGTAAGATGTCTATTTCCCAGACAATCGTTTTATTTATTCGAAGTTGTGTGCAGTTGGCTGTGGAGAGATTCTGACACACACGATTATTTGTTTTGAGTGCTCATTGTGTATTTATGTAAAGCTGTGTAATGTGTATGTTGTTAATTACATATGTATTTAAAAGAGTGCCGAAAGTTTCTTCGGCCGGCTTTTTTATCCCGCTCAACCTTAGCCAACGGGGCGCTCAAAGCCGTTAAATTTATTTTGCATTGTAACTTTGATAATCATTAGGTGTTTATGAATATTTTACGATGAAATAAAATATTTGAATTTAAAGAATTTTGAGAAGTGGAGCAAGCGGTATGTTGTTATTATAAGAAACTAGTGATCCGCCTCGGCTTTACACGGATGGCAAATCATATATGTATGCCTACATTTTTTACAAGTTGACGCGAGAATACGCATCAAGTTGTGTCGCGACACTACGCATCAACTTGTGTGGCAACACTACCCATCAACTTGTGTCGCGACACTACGCATCAACTTATTTCGCGACACGACACTTCAACTTATGTCGCGACACGACACTTCAACTTGTTTCGCGACACCACGCATCTACTTGTATCGTGATACTACGCATCAACTTATGTCGCGTCGGTGTGAGATTGCGTGAATAATTCGGTCGCGGATAGATATAATTTTGCGATAAATCCTAAGATATTAACTGTTCTTATGGTGTAAACGTCAATTATTATTTACATAAAATGATAAATTATCTAACGTACTTAATTTGATAAGGATCAATATCGTATACGTCGAAATAGCTTTACAGTTACTACGTTATATGTGACCAATTTTTCTAACATTAAAACAGCAGTCTTTAACAGTAGCAACGCTAAGTACGACTGCAGACATCACTTTAATCCGGTATGAGTTTGTAAGTTACAGTTTATTAGAAATCAGGTGGGTTCACGCTCGTTTGTTTCTCTTGTAACATAAAATTAAGCTCGTTACTCCCTGGCGGGCAGCCAGGACCCTAAGCGAGGCAGCGACCTCCCTGAACTTTTCGTCCTTCGTAACTAAAGATCGTGACTGTCCAAAAGACGTAATGGACCAATTCTGGTACGAAATAAGACGTCTTTTGCCGTCCATACAAATGCAACCGCACTCGCATACTCGTACAAAGGTCCCAGTTTATTAACAAAGTTATCGGATAATCCCTACTCTAGAATGTAAAACGGCGACATATTATCCGTTTATTTATTTTACTTAAATTTATTTATGTTGAAACAGAAAAGAATAACAAAGTTAAATCTAAGTGTCGCCTCAATTTTAGATGCAACGTACATTAAAACTAATTCTACCAATAACCTTTATTTTTAGTTAAGTTTATACTGTAATTAATTGTTTGTAACACATTTTATAGTATTTTTTATTTGTAAACATTTTTTTTATCTACCTATACTATTTTTTATTTGTATTTTTTTTTAATACGGACCTTTCTCGCTTCGGCTGAATGGTGTCGAGGGCCGGTGCTAGGTCAGAGCCTGCCAGCAGAAGTCAGGAGGCGCAAATATATTCCACTTAACAGTGATTACGTGTTTGATCCGCTTGGCTTTGAAACATTTTTTCCG
>DWON01007835.1:0-12581 GCA_018251015.1 Phocides pigmalion okeechobee
AAATTCAATTCATTTTATTGATTTTTTTTAGTTGATTTTGGTCGTACCAACTCAGAGCCCTTCGTGGGCTCATGCACAACAACTTTGCTAAAGATCATCGCATGATCAAATGCATAGTTTATGAGTCTATAAAGGACATACAGACAAACATTCATTGTTATATATAAGAAGATTAATTAATAAATTTCATACGCCTCAAATTATCGATTTCGTTTCAGTCTCCAAAACGAAACACCTTACAGTCGGCTCTGTAAAGAATCTACCTTGAAAAAAAAATGATTTTAATTTCAAACACGCTTTTATTACCTTGGGTTGTATGTATGTATGTAACGGATTCTTTGAGCACAATTTTCACCAATTTCCAGATCTCTAATTAATTTGAAACTTTGCACACGTATCAAAGACAGATGACAATGCAATAATAGGAAAAAAAGTTAAAAATGAACATTTACACTTTTATATTAGTTACAAATGAACATGCTCCTGAGGACTAAGATGGTCATCGTTTCAAAGTGCAGCCGGCTATCGCTACTCCAACCGAAACACAAGTAAAGCTGTACGGCAGATTGTGAAGATTATTATAATAATGATGATTTTCTCTCTCTTCATCAGCTGAGTGGCACCGCGTATAGCCCCTTCGGCGCTGCCTACTCCGGAGGCGTACCCCCAGCCTCGTATTGGTACAACACGTACCCTCAGCAGCTAGGTGGCTTCCTCCAGGGGGTCCAAGGGGTACAGGGGTACTCTTACGCTGGACAATTCGCTGGCTACCAGCAACAGTACATGGGGTAAGTATCGTAATTTATTAAATGAAGCAACATCGAACGCGGTCAGTTCCAGGATGGGTGACTGTTATTAATCCATCCATTGCGTTGGAGGGGGTGTTAAAAACGTGGTAGATTGTAGATCTGTAAAATGAAGCAACGTCAAAAACAGTGAATTACTGGATGGGTGACTATTAGTAGCTACTATCCATCCGTGCTTTGGAGAGCAATTAAATTGTGTGGGGTAAGTTTAACGTACTGAGATGAGATTTGCGTTATCACAGCAGCAATAGATTGAATTAGATTTAAGATATCAATTTCCATACGGTAATCTCTACACGTTCTTGAATAGGTATATATATGTAGACAAACAGATGAAAATATAACAAAATGAATAGACGAATAGACAAATAAACAGATTGACAACACGACAAAGAATAAACGCTTAGACATGCCGACAAACAAGACGATAGAGAGATGGTCTGAGGAATAGACCGATGCCACAAACACTCAGAGAGACGGACAAGACGATAGAGGGACAGATAGGTCGACAGATGGATAGACGCGACAGACGGTAAGACAAACAGACAAGAAGATAGACAGATAGAGTCCATAGTTATACAAAGGAATAGTCAAATGCGACATGCGTTCAAAGAGACGGACAAGAAGATAGTAAGATATATAGGTCAACAGACAGACAGAAACAAAGATAGAAAATTAGATAGGTCGATGGACAGGTAGACACAACCATACATAGACAGACAGACAAACAGACGAACGAAGCATTCCTTAACGGTTTGAGATACAGAAAAATAAAACAATTTATTTCAGCATGGGCGGAGTACAGCTGCCCTGGGCTTTGGGCGGAGGCGTTGGAGGCGTGGGGTCTGTAGGCGGAGTGGCTGCTATGTCCCAACCGCCCCAGGTGCTGCACTATCCACTCCAGCATTTCCAGGTCCAACCTGTAAGTACTCTTTTAACATAAAAATGCGCCTAGCAGGTCATGCTCTTTTGCCACATTTTTTATGTGAGCAGAGTAGCAAACGAGCATGCAAACCACCTGATGTTAAGTAGTCACAGCCCATAGACATCCACGTACAACCACAAACACCACTGAAATCTTATCTGAGCTCGAACGTAGATACGTTGCTACTTCTGCGGACTAAGAGGGTCGCCTCGCTTCAACGTGTAGCCGGATAAATGATGATAATTCAGGGATAATAATCAATTAAACTCATATAACGATGAATTTTTTCTTTAATGTTTCCTTATGACGTTACAGACATCATTTTTAACTGTATTTTTTGTTTACAGCAAATTGGTGAGGATGAATGGCTGGCCCCGAGCCTCCTCGTGTGAGGCCAGCGTCCACCGCCTGAGTCCTGCTGCTGTCTACAAAGAAACTGCGAACATTTCTCTTAGATCTTCGTGTTCAGTTGTATTCTTTTTTCAGTTGTATTGTGTTTGTAAATGTATGCTCTTGTCTCGTGTCTCTAACTGTATGAAAATGTATGGCACTGTACGTTTTTGATTGTTAGATCGTGTCGTATTCAGTAGTGTTTTGAACACAAATGTATTTTTACGTATTGTATTGTATTCATAGATGTTGCTTTGTATTCTTGTTCAATATCAACAAGCACTTGTTTTTGCTTTTGGCTGTCTGGTTTATTTGTAGTTTGTACCGTAGTCGGCATTTAAATTGTAAAAAATGGTTTTTGAAGTGTTTTTTTTTAAGTACAATAAATAGAAATGTATTTGTTGAAAAAAAATGCTACGGCTTACGGTTTTCAAAGTTTTCGAATATTAAGTTTATATTAAACTGACAACATAGGTTACGTCACGGCAGTACCGAAGCTCAAAAAAAGCTTACCTTGTCTCAGTACAGTAAATCTATTTTTATTCTCAAATATGCTTATATAATCCGTACTAAATCCGTACTTATATATAATCCGTAAAAAAACTTAACAGCGTGATTCAGACAACAAGTACAGCGCCATCTAGCTGGTGATGCGTGAATGATTTTCACATTCTCAACATTGCCCGTTAGGATAGGTACTTAGTTGTTGTCGTATACAAAGTTAAATATGTAGAAACTATTATTTATTATACATTCTTGGTGTCAATAGAGGTATTATAATTACATCTAGACGACCTATCTGTCTTAACTGCTTAGGTCGAAACCATGATCTTACGAGATTGATCTATTACGTGACTCAATCTTGGTTAATGTACGTGTGGGCTTAAGTCCACAAACGTTTGGCTATATAGCGTCATACACGTATTTCATCTTGGTCAATGTTCTATTCAATATTGGTCTTAGTCCTTACAATATTTATCTGGTCTCCTTATTTAAACCATGACCATGCGTTACCCCTATTCTATTTATATATTAAGTTTTAATTTTTAATAATTTAATTGTTAACTTTGTATTTTTATTATTTATTAAATAAACCCCAGCAAGTGACTCCTTGCCTAAATAAGGCCATTATGTTACATTCCCTAAATTTCTAATAATAGGTCTGTTACGAAATCCTCGAATTACGAGTTTCGTCCATTTTCTTTTCGCCGTTGCTCTAGATATTTTTATTTATAATCGAGTCCTCAGGGATACAACAATAATTAATCGTATATTTCTATCTCTAATAACATTTCTGATCGGCTAATAGATGAGCCCTAGCTATATTCCTGTTGATTTGATAACTTTAACACGTTTACTGCGGATGACCTAAAATAGACCTGCTACGGTGCTCACCGTCTATGCATGAAGAAGTCTGATAGTTTATCGAGAGCAAGTTCGGACTGCCACTGCACCAAATTGTTTTACATTTATAGACCCATTGAAGGTGTTAACAAACTTGTGTGTACCGTCAACTTTACCTAATCTTCTCTATAATTCTTCTGTATCTAAGTCGTTTGCCGTACAATTTTCAAGAAATACATTTTAATGTTAACGTATTTCTGTGTTATTAATTTTCTATTTTTATTGTAATAATACGCGTATACTTGGCTTTGTAACGGGTAATCACGATCCGCTATATTTTAATTGCCGATTTTGATTGACAGAACGCTAGTTCGATCATAAAACTACCTCTTGATCCGTTGTGAAGCAACTTGTGTTTCGTTTAGATGACTGATGCTAGAACTACCGTTTCACCGTGGAGGTACCACCGCTACTCTTATAATCCGCCGCGACGCAACTCTTAAGCTTCAGTTGGAAAAGTGCAGTTGCCAGCTACGTTTAAAGATGAGGTGATTTCTAGTTCTTTAGAGTGGCAACACTATTTACGAGCTCGGATAGGACTTTAGTCCTATTTGAAGATATACTCTGTCGTATTGCATAGCATCAGATGGTCTGCCAATTGGTTTACTAATTATTGCATAAAAAAATCGAACAAGTGGCCTGGATCGTGATTGTGAATAAAGTCCGCAGTATAACCGTAACCACGATCCATGGTTGAAAATATCGCCCTTTTAACTTAAAAAATCGAACCAGTTCTATGGATCGTGATCGTGAACTCGGAAGCAATACAACCGTAACCACGATCCATGGTTGAAAATATCGGCAATTAAAAATAGTTATTCGTGAAAACCCGTTAAATAGTAAAATGTATGGTTTCTTACGATTTCTTACTCTTATTAAGATATTACATTATTTAGTACTATATTTTCGACTGTATTTTTGATTTTGTTATGTATTTTTTTATGGTAACGATAAAAGAAGTTATTTTATGTATTTTTGGTGTATTGTAATAGTTTTATATTATGTTACGTTTTGATATACTATATTTTGATTTTACAATATTTAAGATTTTGGTGTTTATTGTTATTTACATATTCTAGTCGTTTCGTGATGAAAAGTGCCATATTTTCTGGATATTTTTAATGTTTAGGTAAATAACGAGGTTATGTTTAGAGTTATTTTTTGTATTTATTTGTTGATTGCTTATGAATGAAATTTCAATCTTTATTTGTGTTATATGGTGACGCAGTGATATAAATATATTTTTTTATTTATTTTATATCTGGAAGCAAAGAAAGAAATACAAAATCTAATTACTATTATTAAAAGTAAAAAGTTATTTCTTTATAGAACTCTTTTTGAACGTCAATAAATTACCACCGACTGGTAAGGTCGTTTTGGAGACGCGGCGAAAAAAAGTCCAAAACGCTTCTTTTCTATCCTGGAATATGAATTAATAGAACCAATGGAGCTGACGGGCTGATTTTATCAATTTTATGTACGAATGATTGTTTATTTTTAAAATCTGCAGTAAGCATCGTGTATTTCCTACACGACGTTCATATGTATTTTTTGCTCGATAAGAAATCTCACTATGATGTTTAGTTGTATTTTATCGGAGTCAAGGATTTCAGACCAAATATAAGAATGGTTGGCAGAAGTTTAGTATTATAGTAGAAAGTTTAAGCCCATTTGATTCCATTTGTGGTCATTTTAAAATTATTTTAAACTGACCACGAAAGGAATCTAATGGACTTAAAATTTCTGATGATAGGACAAATAATGAAGTTAATTATTATGACGCCGACATTCGAAATGTTAAACCTTTCTTTGTCTTCCGGATTTTTAACAAAAAAATATTTTTATCTGTACTTTATTTATTTTTTAATTTTAATTAATTAATTTTAAATCTTCTTTCGTGTCGGCATGACTGGTTATTAAAGGGTAGTGCAGTTAAGGAGTTAATTGGAGAGGATTAGTACGGGGTGAAGGGAGTTAAAGGATAGGTGGGAGTAAGTCATGCCGTAGTGGAAAGATTAGTCAATCAGCGTAGGTGGACGAAGGCTGATTGCCCAGGGTGCGCCGGGCGGACAAGTGACGTCGCGTCACTCGAGGAGGCTCTTTCCACGCCCCCAATTTTAAATAATTTTATACATTGTTTCAACGAGATTGAAGTTATATACATAAGCAAAATTAATGAAAAACTATGCAAAATAATTTAGATTTAAAATTATTTTTTAAATAATTTATTCAACGAAGTAACTCTTCAATTTATATTTTATACCTACTTTTATCTTTTCTTCAACTATATTTTTCTTCTTTTATTATAATTTGTACTACTATTAACTGTCTATTTACTCCTTGACGCGGCAGGCATTATTCAGCGGTCAAAGGCTGGAAGCCTTAAGCAAAACTTATAAGCTTTTGCCCGAGCGGCGATATAATTGACGAAATAAGAAAAGTGAGTCATGAAAACGAAATATAATATATTATTTCCCTTTCTGCTTACGACTGCATTGACAATGCGATAAATACATGGAAAAAGTACTTTTTAGAAGTTATATAATTAATCAACGTAAGTATAAGTTTAAGATAGGTTAAGGATATATCAGCGTCACGCGGGCCAAACGGTTGCGAGTTAACGAGAAAGGAAATTTTGCACAAAGTGGAAATAAATTTGTGTGGAAAATATAATATGTGTTAAAGTGACTTAGGAAAGAAATTATTTATATGTTAGTTATGGTAATGACGACCTTAAAACGAATTATCTAAACAAACTAAATTGAGTGCATGCCTATGCGGCAGTGTCAAGAATTGACGCTTCCCGCGTTGCATAGCGATCGTAATTCTCTGCGCGAGACGTGAACCAACCAGTCACCGGCGGTGTCGATCAAACGTGGCTAATTGTTAGAAAAACTTTTGATAAAATAGTCACTTTAGGCGCAAGGTAAAGTTCTGTCATACCATTTTCTGGTGGTTGAACTATATCTCAACCGGGTAAGTACTAACGCTTTCCTCAAATGTTTTCTCATACCATTCACCAGTTCCTTAGTTCAACAGGGGAGGTACCATCGCCCGTATAATCCGTGAAGCAAGTTTGGATTCGGTTGATAGCAGTTACCACTAAAGGAACCATCTCAGTCCTCAGTAGCAACGCTATGTACAAGGTCAGAAGTCTTCGCTATTTGAGGTTGTAACTCCAAGCTGCAGCGACTATTTAGCATCAGGTGACCTGCATGCTACTCAAAAAAAGATGATTTTACCGTCTTTGCCTCGAGCGGGGAGGTACCTTCCGCAATCCGCAGTGAAGCAGTGTTTGATGTTTCGTTGGATCCAATTAAAATACGGATTGTTTCTACCATTAATATCATTATCTCCGTAGCTAGGAAGCGAACCTAAACGTTCCCACCGCGCCATTACTTAACTATGTCGAAATTGTTTACAATTAAAAACCACGGAGCCAAAAGCGCATCATAGCCAATAGTGATAGCCAATAGTGATCGTCTCCCAAAGCAGATATCATACCCACTAATGGTCACCCATCCAACTTTCAACCGCATTCGAAGCTGCTTAATTTTGTCAGTCGTATTCAATTACAAGCTATGAGACTATTCGTGTGACGTACCCACCAATGGTTGCCCATCCATCTTCCGACCGCATTCGAAGCTGCTTACCTTTCTCGATCGTTTTCAATTACAAGCTATGAGATTATTCGTGTGTCGTACCCATCAATGGTCACCCTTCCAACTTTTGACCACCTTCGACGTTGCTTAACTTTGTAGTTCATGTAAGAGTTTAAGCTATGCGGTCTTAAAAGGTGACTCACTAATGGTCACCTATCCAACTTTGAACCACTCTCTTGCTTAACTTTGTCGTTCAACTATAAAAGTTTAAGCTTAAAGAGGTGTAGAAGAGTTACTTTGATACATATTATATTTTTGTGGTACGTCATTCAGCCGCATCAATATAGTACCAAACATCTGATAGCACAAGTTTAGAGTAAGATTAGTGGACAAAAATGTAGATTTTTGGAAAAATGTTTAGTAGGAAAAATCTAGTTGAAATAGGCGAGGTCCCATCAAGAGTGAGACATTTTATAAGACATTTTATATGCGAGGAAGGTAGGATCGAATATAAACATAGTTTTTAAAATATACGATTAGACGGAAGCTATACAAAGAATTTCTAGACTTTTCCTTTCCACGGGTGCGTTTATAGAGGAATCGGAAGGTTTCCCTACCGATAACTTCATTAATTTCAAATACAGACTTCTGGAAACCGGTTTGCTCTGTAGACGCGGCCAGTTTCTTTCTGGATTCCGTGACATGCCAAATTCAGAATCATAATTTATAGACAAATCATGATTATTATATCTATCTACTCTTAAAAAAAATGGTTGTGTCTAACTATTAATGGATACTTGAAGATCAAAAAAAGAACTTTGAGAAAAAAAAATACAGAAATGTAGCGAAATATTAGATTTATTTACGATATAAGGAAAGAAAAAATATTTATTGTCTAGCGTGTAAGAGTATCTAATCCTTTACTGTAGCTAGTTTAAAGGGCGCGGGAGAGCGATTCGAAATTTCTTTCCTGAGTAACATCGTGTATTATTTCGCTTGTTTTCCTTTCCGTGTATATTTGTTTTCCTTCCTCGTCTGAGGCAGACGTTCAGTAGTGAGTACTACTGCGTCGTTTTTGATACTTTTAACGAACTGCGCTATCACTGCGTCGATTCGAATCATACGATATTTTGTAAAAAATGTATTTTATAAATTATATTAAAGATATTATTTTCCGTAGTTTCTTTTGTATTTAGCTTTATCATTTGATGCATATAGTCAAACTTGTCAGACATATCGTTAGGTATTTATATTAAGATATTTATGTATTAAAAACTATATTATAACTGGTTTCGGCTAAGATTCGAATCGATAAGTCAATTTGTTTGATCCTGTCAATCGTGGACGATTTTCTATGTGTTTTGATTGAGAATATGGACAAGATCGACTTTATTATGTCAGATAGGACGGTTAGAATCTCATTCAAAATACACAGAGAGGTTCAACCTCTGGAAATCTGAATATCACAAATATATAACGGACAGATAGATAGTTAAATTTAGATATAATCAACATATATAACTAGGATTTTATGATTATATTAAAAAGAAATCATTTCGGCTATTGCTTCACTTAGATAAGCGTAAATAATCGTTAGGCTAAGAACATAGATATAAGATCGTAGTTTTAAGAACTGCCGACCGTCTTCTTCTTTGGTGGACCCAAACATGACGTGTCTATGCCTTCGTGTTGCTATAATCTTCCTTCATATATTATATATATAGATCTAGCCCTAAGAATAAGGTACGGTATTCTAATTGCATACAGCTAAGAAAAAGAGATAACTTCTCACTAGCTAGGTAAATTGCGAGAAATAAAATAATATTATATATACAAATATATGGTCGAAAGTAACGTAAGTTTAATAATATTGTTATTGTACGTACTTTTAGATAGGCTATTGAAATTTTAAGTGTTTTTTCGTTAACTTTTGTCCTCCGTTTAGTTTTTTTGTTCATTCCATTATATAAGATATGGTATATATATATCTATAAATTAAGTCCCACTAATAACACCAAATTTTTAAAATCCTTGACTGTATCTTGTAATGTAGTTGGCAATGGTTATGAACCCTAAGTCTTTGGAATTCATAAAATGCCTTATTGATGAAGATTTTTCTCAAATATAGTATCTTCTATTGTTTCAAGTATGTCGCATTGTGTGGACATGGTAACTCCAAATTTTAAACATTTTTACGGACAAAAAGTGTGTTTAGTAAAAGGCCAGTATACAAATTAAACGAAGAAAAGTGTGGTTAAAAAGAGGCCGATATACAAATTAAACAAACAAAGTATGTTTAGTAAAAGGCCAATACTCAAAATAAAAGTTATTGAAGTATAAAATAACTTTACAGTGTGTATTAATAACGTACAAGCTAAATCATCTATTCTAACACACGTACGTTGTCGGAACTTTAGTGCAAATGAATAATGAAATTTGATTTGATTTAGAAGTCATCAAATTAACAAAAAAAACACGTAACTACAAACGTTTTTTATTCCTCCTTAAAAGCCTTTTGCAGCTACAGCTTTATTTATGACTTTAATAAAGCCTGTGATGTGACATTGTTATAAAACCATCAATTTAAAATTATAATGTCTTCAAAGATTTACCTAAGGTTTTCTTTAAGTCATTTGTAAACAACGATAATGTTCAAGATGAACGATAGGCCATATGTCAAAATTGAAATGTCAGTTGTCACTTTTGACAGTTAAATGTCAGTTGTCACATTTGACAGTTAAATGTTGATAGGTTCATGTGTCACGAATGTAGCACCAATTTCCTTGTTACGGTAAACGTGTGTAAATAATATTTGGAATTACCATATCCAACGCACGAAGTGCCAAAAATCTTTTTATTTATTCTTTGTCTTTCACTTTTTTATAAATACCGTCTTTCAGAAATAATGGATAACACCAAATCAGACTTAATCGTGTTTTAATGCTCTAAGAGTGATTCTAAAATAACATTTTGCAGCCTTGAATGTGGTATCTTTTATTTATTATCCAATTAATATGTGATTATGTACTTTCATTTATCTAAAATGTCTGATAATTTTGTAAATAACTCAGCTTTGTACAGCTTGATTATTGTTGTATTTTGACATTATTTTGATTTTGGATGTTAAAAGAGTGGGGTTTGACGCAGACTGCATTTTCCAAAATGAGTTTCTCAAAATAAGCATTCCGCATAATGACCTCCTCAGAATAAGCACTTTTTAAAACATGCACTTCTCTGAAACCTCCACAACGGAGCACAAGGATACTAGACCAAGATACACAATATGGTCGCAAGACTAAAATGTTTATTTATTTATTTATAAATTACAATGTTTAACATGGTAAAGGACTTGTGATTGGTTGTTCCGGACAAGGATACCCTGGCTTGCCTTGGCTTGGCTTGACTTGTTTGTCACCATCTCTTGTGACAACTAAATTACAGGCAAAAATTATGGATATTATGCGAAGTACTTATTTGTTAAATGTTCATTCTGATAATTGCATATTTTGCGACCAGCGTATAGTGAGCTATGCATTTTGCGAAGACCTAATATTGAAAATTGAGTTGATGTTTTTATTTTGAGAATGTTCATTTTACGAAGTTCTTATTTTGAAAATCTACGTTTTTCAAAGTGCGTATTTCGAGCAACGCTGAATTTGCTAATTCTGAGTAAAGTGCTCATTCCGAGAATGTACATTTTGCAAAGTGCGTATTTTGGGAGATGCTTATTGTAAGTATTGCACATTTTACGTCACGTGCGTCTTTTGTAAAATCCATTCTGCGTCAAACTGAAATCATGTGCTTACCTTGCGAATGATTGTTTTTTTTGTGATAATACCATTTGTGTTTGATAGTTTCTATATTCGGGGCTGTAAAAGCTTAGACTGTAGTATGTGATTAATATTAAAATCTCAATGTGTTTAGTTCACAAAATCTCGTAGATTCTCCTTGGTTTTAGAAATTGCTAGACTTTCGATGTGTTGTAGATGTAACCCATTTGTCGCGTGCTTAGAGAACATTGTTTTAAAACACAAAAAAATATAAAGGAAATATTTTTTGAAATGTATAAGATTGGATATGTTATGTCCAATCGTGTAGTGGTTTTTTTTGTTCATTTCGGATTGGGAGTGATCGTTGTTGGTCTATAAATGCATACGTAATAATAAACAAACACACAGACATAAATTGATGTTAAATTATATGTATAACTAGATTTTTCTCGATGTGTTTACAGAAATCTTTACAGAATCCTATACATTCAAACACATACCACTCCAATATCAACCAATCTTCAATTTTATGTTATTCAAGCTGTGCCCGCGACTTCGTCCGCATTTATTTTATGTAATAAAATAAAGTAGTCAACATAATGAAGTTACTCCTTATTACATTAGCTATTTTCCAGTGAAAGTCCTGTCAAAATCGGTCCAACCGTTCCAGATTAGCCGGAATAAACGAAAAGACAGACAAACAAAAATTGTAAAAAATGTTATTTTGGTATATGTACCGTGTACACATATGCATTTAGTAGAAGCGGTTTTTTTTTAATACTACAAATAGATGCTCCAATTTTATTTATTTGTATAGATGTATATTTGAAGCTAAAAAGGGAATCAAAAATCATACAAAATACCATTTTTAATTTTACCCCCTTTTATTCACACAAATTCGCAAATCCGCACAAAATCCGCCGTAAAACATTACTTGTGTTTCGGTTTGAGAAGTGCACATCTCGGCCACACTTTGAAGCGAGGCGCCCATAGTCCTCAGGAGTAGCAACGTATCTACGTTCGAGCTCAGATAAGACTTCTATCGTGTTTATGGTCGTACGCGGATGCACAAGGCCGACTACTTAACATCAGGAAGTTTGCATGTTCGTTTGCTACTCTTCTCACATAAAAAACTTGTGTTTCGATTGGTGCGGTTACTACACCCACAAGCAGCGACCATGAAGAACATGTCCTCAGTAGCAACGCATGACGTCAAATTGGGCTTTCGTTCTGTTTGAAGTTGGAAGTCTACGAGCTTGCAATAACCGTTTGACATGGACTGCATGCTACTTTTCTAATATAAAAAAATAGGTACAGCCGAAACGTCCAGTTTTCTGCCGGCTTAAGCTCCCGGTCAACATCAGCCGAAAGGCGCTTGAAGCCAATAAACTGTTATTTTTATGAAAGAGTAAGAAACGGGCATGCATGCCACCTGATGTTAAGAGGTCACCGCAGCCCATGGACAACCGTGTCCAATCTTAAATAGAACAGAAGTTCTATTTAAGGATGGACGCGGATGCGTTCCTACTCTTGAGGAATGAGATGGTCGCCAATAATGTGTATCCGGCAAGCACACCTCCCCAACCGAAACACGCTACATGAAGAACATGTTGCTTTACGGCGGGGTTTTAAAGGGGGGGGGGGGGGGCCCCCCCCGGCGGGCCCTAACGGTTACCCCCCTTTT
>DWON01007836.1:0-12581 GCA_018251015.1 Phocides pigmalion okeechobee
ATTTCATATCAATCAGTCAAGTGAAAGTATAAGTAATTTACATTAGTAATTGAAATTAACATAATTATTTATCTAAGTCAAATGGTAAAGTAACTGGGAATTTTCCAATAAAAAAATTGAATAGAAAAGAAAATATCAATTACTATTTCTTGAAATAAAATGAAAATAAAAATATAAAGTTACTGGAAATTTTCCGATAAAGTAATTGAATATAAATAAAAACATGAGTTTATCTTTAATTAAAAAATAATGAAAATAAAATTATATGATAACTATGAATTTTAATATAAAACTAACCCTTAACGTGATGTGACGGGTACTCACAGAAATGCAATTATCATTTTTAAGTAGGGTATTTAGAAAGTATTATAGTATTACTTTTAAAGTAGTGTTTAAGTGTGTTAGTAGTAAGTAAGGACTACAAATATGGCTTTTTATATTTAGTATTCTGACTTAGCGTAAATGAGCATTAAGAGTGGAATTTTAGATATTACACCCCTAATTCCCTAATATCGATTTCTGCGCGGCCCTTGCTCTGGCAAATGCTAGTAGCATATATTATTTATTAACTTAGTTGATATAATACTTACATACATAGCTGAGACAGGCAACAGTAACGACATGATAGAGTTACACCCGATGGCTATCGTAACAAGGGTCATGCCGCCGAATTTGGAAGCGAGCTCGCCGGCTATGCTCTGTAGAATGACGTACCCCCACGTAAACGACGACAGTATCACACTCTGTCGCTGGATTGTCCAATCGAAAGACTGAAACATAATTAAAAATATACTAGTAATACTAATATTATAAATGTGATTGTATGTTTGTTTGTTACGCTTTCACGCCTAAATTATTTAACGGATTAACATGGAACTTTATACATATATTATTAGAGGTACTAGAAAGGATGTAAAATGCTTTTTATTACAAAAATATAAATATTTAAGCAAAGATCTGAAAAACCAACAACTTCAAAGCCTTCAAACTAATATCTTATTTACTATAACTTCAGATGTTTTTAATTTTTGCATATGTAATGTTATTTGGTCTGTCACTTATAAGCAATATTAAAACTATTTAAATTTTTGAGGTTAGGGACGAATTTATTGTTTTGCTTAATACTCGACCTCTTAGTATTGTTAAATATTATAAAAATATCATGTAAAAGAGGTCGTATTTATTTTTAATAGATGATACAGTGCAACTCATGTGCTAGTAACATAAACTTTTTTTTAATTACATAATTTATACAAACAAGTATTTGAAAATATATGAGATTTATGTATTACATGTTTTCATAAATATCTTGTTAAGTGAAACTAAACTTTTGGCTATAATTCGTTTTCGTTTGATTGACGGGAGTCAATGAAATGAAAAAGTTATTTTATTTTTATTTCGTGGAATCTCTTTGCAGTTCGGCGTCGAAACCTACTATTCTGTATAGACTATTTCAGGAAACAGTCATATAGACAAAGCATGCAAGCAATGCAAATAAGAAATGCTGCCAGAATCTTGAGTACTTACATTCTCAGCGGTGGGATCCGTCATAGCGACGATAGCGAGACTCATTAGGACCCGAACGCAGAAGGCCAACATAAAACCCAGAAACAGCATCAAAATTTGGACGTAACGTACAGGAAAACGTGGCTCTGTGAAGTGCAACAAAAAAAAAATATAGAGACATTCGAGGAGGACTATAGTTCGACCGGGAAGATACCGCCGCCCTCATAATTCGCTGTGAAGCATTACTTGTGTTTCGGTTGGGAATAGCAGCCCACATGAACGAAATCGTGGATAGCTACTATGGAAATAAGTATACTTGTTTTTAAGTAACTTATGTAGAATAGTTTAAAACTTTAAAGTCGTTTTACACTTAAACTAGACAGTTGAGCATAGAAAATATTAATTATAAAGTACTAACGGTTGCCAGTTAACGTATTGTCTCCCATCATGTCAATACCCTTAAACTCGAGCACATTAAGGTTTCAATACATGTGGTTTAAACCATACAGATTTTCGTAGATTGTTAAAATTATGTGCTACTTACTACAATTTAATCAGTAGATACAATATTACATATATTAATTATTATAAATTGCCTATAGATAATAATCTCCTTTAAATTGAATTATTGGATAATGATCTTTGTTTGGCAATAATTCGTTTTATGCCCAAACCTACTTGGTTGGCTTAGGTGTGCCTAGCGGTATGAATGGTATGAAACATCTACTTGGATGTTGTATACCATCCAGAGCGCCTGCGAAAAAGTGTAACGATTGCTATCTATCAATAGCGCGACTGCTTAACGTTGCTTTCAAACTATGAAAGAGCTCGTAACGTTTTGCCATTAGCAGCTACCTATCCAATTTCTCACTGCGGCTGACATTATTTAACTTTGTCATCCATTAATTTTTATACAATTCACAGAGTTACTTGCGCTTCAAAAAAGCACAGATCATTTTCGTACTAGGCCGATAAATGAGCTTATTTTTTTTAGAAAAAGAGTAGCAAACGAGCATGCAAATCACCTGATGTTAAGAAGTCGCAGCACATAAACCACCACAAACACGATTGAGATCCTATCTGAGCTCGAACGGAGATACGGTGCTCCTCCTGAGGACTAAGATGGTCATCTTGATTCAAAGTGTAGCCGGCAACCATACTTCTCTAACCGGAACAAATCGCTTCACGGCAGATTGTGAGAATAGCTATAGTACCTCCCTCCTAGTAATAACTTGTTGCTTTCGTATACGTTGTATACTTTTGTATATTTGCGACACCGAATGATATTCGTCAAGATTATTATTCAATTACTTACGTTTCTTTGAATAATCTTCCGTTTTATTCGTTTCGACGTCCATTTCGTATATGTATAATTGATATGTTTGCAGACTTCAACGCTTATTTAGCCATGTAATATAGTTTCTTAGATTCTGTCCAGAGCTTTATATCTGGAATGATACTATAGTCCTAAATTCAACTGAAATTGATATAAGGCACTTCATTCAGAGCTGAGTTTATTTCATTACTGGATACCCGAAAAGATAATCTTATTCTAACGTAAAACATTTCAATGTAGTTTTAATATAGGATTTTCCGTAAACAAGATAACGTCATTGTATTCTTTGATCTCGTAAAGTATTTGATTACATAATCTTTGATAAATATGCATTATACAATACAAAAACTCGTTGATCTGTAGATAACGTCACGATATGTCCTCTATGTATTGACGATTCTATACCAATTTTAGTTTCATTTGTCCCATTACCGTTCCACTGCTGAGCATGATTTCCTTGTATTATATATTTGCCTAACAAAAAAAAGGAAAGGAGTCTCAGCCTGTGAACATTTGCAATCATTTTTTTTCGCCAGAATCGCTAACTTTGATTGAGATCTCTTTTTGCACCTTTCTTGAAGGACCATGTCATGTCGTTTAGATAATACCTCAGAAGAAAGCTCAATTTACATCTCGCAAGCATCATAGAAGGCATGATCGCGCAAACCAAACTATGGAGAACCGCCACGAATCAATTTGATGCGGATGGAACTTCAATATTTGGCAAGAGGTACAGTAGAGAAAGGGCAATGTAGGTACCAGGTATAACCATTTCAGCACTGACCGCTATAAAACCAGTAGAAAACACTTCTTAGGATGAGTAGGTTTTGGCTATGTATGAGTAGGTTTTGGTTATGCTGGTCCAATGGAGATTAGAAGACTTTACATACCTTTGAAAACTTTACAGAGAAGTCTCTAGTATGTATGTTTTTTAACGATGCTTTGTATTATGCAAATAATTTTAAAATGTCAATCTCTATGATTTGAGCCCTGGATTCCCTATTTGAGAGGCTGTCATTTTAACCACCAGGCCATCATAGCTTACTAAAGCTCACTTCTTAAGAATCGATTTTCCTGTGTAGCTCTTGGTGAGAACGTTTTATGGCTACCTATCCCCATAAATGTTAACAAAGCGTTAACATAAAGTTAACATTATTAAGTTCCCTCTTCACAATCGGACCTTAAATAATTCTGACGTTTCCTTTCGTGAGGTACTGTTGTTGGCTACACTTATAAGCGAGCGACCGTTTTAGTCCTTAGAAGTAGCAACGCATCTAAGCAGGACTTGAGTCTTGATTAAAGTTGACGCTGACTATTTCACATCAAGCCGTATGCACGCTTAATTTCTACTCTTCGAACATAAAACATACAATTTACGCTTAAGAAGTAAAATCTAGTCGCGCTACGGATCTGCCAAGCACAAATGTTGCGTCTTATTTGAATTGTTGTTCCCCATCTCCGCTGTATACGGTAATGCTATATGCAATTAATATATCTAATAATGGTGTACATTTTTCCTACGTCTTGCCCAGATGGTAACCAATCTAAAAAGTTGTTGTGTCATATGGTACAATAAGTAAAAATATGTATATATTTGGCTCATAACTTAGATAGTCAGTGACAAATTTTTTTGTGCGTTTATGTTCGTCAAAGGGCAGATAAGTTTTGGTTGTTTTCATTACATTGAAGTGTTTTTTATTATGTTTAAAGAGCAACAAACGACATTGACGACTACCTCGGCCAGGAAGTTGTCAATCTCGAACCTACTGCTTTCGGTGCTTAACGGATGAGCGGGAACGAGCTTTTAGTCAGTAAAAGCCTGACATATTCTATCGTCCTCGTCCCGGGCGGCGATCATTTGATGATTTTCATAATCTTAAAAAGCGACCACCGTACTCTTAAGGAGTAACAACGCAACTGCGATCGACTTGAAGTAAAACTCCTGTTGTAAGTAGTCACTTACACATGGCGACTACGTCTTCTTATCATCAAACGAACTACATTTAGTTAAATTTAGTTAAACTGCATAACGAATGGGACAGAAATAATAAATATAATATCATTAGCAATAACACAAAAAATAAGACATAGTATTTTAAATTTATATTATTTTTCATATTAAATACATCACATTTTTGCACTATCTAATTCTGGTGCTAGACTGGATGCAGAACGATCGGACAAGTATCGAATTGACCTTATATATTTTAACGGTAAACTTTTTATAAGAGGAGGTGGAACGCCGGGTACTAAGTACTTTTACGACGTCTTCAATACAATTAGAAACTACGTCGATGTGAACTCTTCATACACCCCATATGCCTGTTTGATCGAGAATCTTGTATGAAATTTTGAGTTGCCAGTAAAAAAAAAAATAGGTAAGTACAAAATTGTACCACTGATACTCACATCACCGTATCTGAGTAATAAGGTATACAAAGGTACAATAATTGGTACATTACTACCTAATACTATTGGTACACATGTGATTTCTACTTAACATGTATACAACAACATAAATAACAAACTCGCAAACCGATTCTCATGAAACTTGGTACACATATTCTTAGAGATATTAAAAAGGACATGGGATACTTTTTATTAAAAAATATAAAACAAAATATCTTATTGACTGTAGCTTCAGCCGTTTGGAATGTTTGTATGTTTCATGTTATTTTATTGTTACTATAAGCAATACAATAATTTTTCAATTTTTAAAGTTAGATAAGAGTTTATTTGTTTTATTTAATATCCGCTGCAATGATCTTTGATATTTATTTAAGAATTTCAACGCGAAGCCTAGGGTAAAGTCTAGTAAATGATATTTTAAGATTATGCTTTCGCAATAAGTTACGAATATTGTTAATATCAATATCCTTGCCTGTTATTGCGTCGATATTATTGCAACGATAAGATCACGCGCCTGTATCACTTCTGTTTCCTAACATTTGAATTTTTGCGATTGTGAGTCACGCGGACTTCTTAGTGACTTTGTTCCGTTCAATCGAGCACCAGTTTAACAACACAATTTGTATCACAATATGCATATTTCACACACAGGTACTAATATAATTCTTCCCAAGACGAGTCTATATAGTTATAGATAGACTATATCACTTTCTCTTCTTTATTTTCCACTGGTTTTTCTGAAATATTAAAGAGAGTATTAGTCCTGCTCGTATAGAAATTTCCGAACGAAAAATCCAAACACATTTCTCTTATACCTGTATCCTTTATTTCTGGCACGTCATTCCATTTCTGCCTCTCGCTGGTGCCAAATATCACAAAGAATGTGTTACAGATGACGTATATAGCCGATGACACGTAGAACACTTTACGCCATTCGTTTGCGTCTGTCTGTAAAATATTATTTTCAAGTTTTTAACGAGAGAAGGAGGTATACGCTTTTAAAGTGATATTGTCGTACTCACGATTAATGCTTTTTGATAGACGATATTTCGAACCAATCGCATGGTTTGTGGTCAGGGCAAAACTGCGGTGGCGGGGGGAAACTGTTGACCTTCCACCATGCAATTGGTTCAAAATATCGGCAATTAAAAAGCTTTAATCGTGAGTACCAAATGTATAAAGTAATGTAGAGAAGGAGGTAATATATAAATGAGCGCGGGCATGCATGCATAAATGCGTATGTGAATGTGTGCGTGCGTGTGTATGTTGATCTCAGGTTGTAATCCAAAGTTTTTTGAGATTTGATTAGAAATGTTTGTAAGCAGTGACTTATTACTATCAAATGAACTGCAGACTCGATAATTACTTCGATATTACGAACAAAAAACATTGTAACGGATCCCAATTTAAGTCAGCAGCATTATTTCTTTACAAGTTGTGACGATATCAGACTCAGTAAAACTCATACAATGAGTTTCTCGACTGAGGAACATGTTGCCATGACTTCGTAATATTAGATTTTAAATCACAACAAAAATAGGAGCGTAATATTAAGTGAATAGCACATTTTATGAAACCTTCATAAACAATACGGTATTATCTCTAACGAAATGTTTATTATTATGGCAACAATAAGTACACGATACTTCCATGATGTGCATAAAAGATAAACACTAATTTATATGGATTCCAGTGTCCGGATCTAACGTGCATACCCCAGGCTTGACCAGATTGCGCAACTCATAATATTAACCTTTATAAACATATAAACGCTTAACCACGGCTTGTAGATTGTAATCGATTGACAACTGAGCAACGTTGGGCGCGGTCGGGAATTGGATGGGTGATCTCTGGTGGCAATATTTCATGCACGCTATTGCTTTAGCGGACACGGTGACCAACTAGTACCGATTGTTATCATTACAGTCATTAAACCTTATCGAAGGCTCTACAGCTGGTAAAAACATTCAATAGACGGTTTAACCACTATCTGCGTTTATCTTTTTAATGTAAAAAATACGTACAATTTTAGCATTTTTTTCTTTGTCCATTTCTTTTCCTTTTATATTTGTTGTAATTAGTTTAAAGGGTTATAAACCGTTAAATAATAATAAATTCACTAGTGTTAGTGGAGCAGCGTGCCCCGATCTTCCCCCAGTTTTTGAGAACAAGAGAAAAAGAAACACCTAACAAGGATATTTAAAGGGTTGCAGCTTTTCCACTGCTGTAATAAATATTATCTTGGTTAAGTTTCGTACGAACAAAATGTGTTTCGCAAATTTCTTTAAGATCATCTGAAGTAAACGGTTCTTATGAATCTGAGGCCACATTATAAATCTCGTCTAATTTACCTTGGATGAGGTTAACGTGTTCGTTTGCACTGAGCTCGTGCGACATGTGGAATGTACTTCCTTGTGTGTTTTCTGAATGCTGAGGAGAGTATAATATCCCACTCACACAAGCGATTTTAGCTCTAAACCCTGGTCTACTGGGCATGAGGACTTAGCCACAACTAGAGGAGACCTGGTGCGTTCAGTAAACTGGACTGTACTTTACGCGATGTCAAACCGATGTCAAACTCATAAGGCCTTCGACTTGACTTGACCGCTGTCAGCTATCGATAAACTCCTACACCTTTTGCTTGATATGCATTTTGAAACAGTAAAGCGTTTGGCGAACGTTTGCCACTAATGGTCACCCGTCAAATTTCTGACCCCACCCAAAGCTGCTTCACTTTCTGGATCGTTTATTCTAGTTTCCTTCGCAGCATAAAAGGGTGCATGCCAATTGGCTTACATGGAAGTTTACTACTAGTGGTCACCCATCCAATTCCAGACCGCACCCGAAGTCAATTCAATTCATAGAGTGTATGATCTACACTTTACTGTAGAGGTTTACTTAAAGTTACTTGAAGGCTTTACCTCATCGTTTAGGATAGCCCCTGCAGCGAGCGGTGCGATAATAGATATGATGTTGGCAAAGAAGTTGGTGATACCCATGAGAGTACCTGCGAAGTTAGGGGCCATGTCGATGTGTACCAACTGAAAAAATACAATTTAACTTAAGAAAAATAAGTATTTTAAGTTTATGAATTTTTAGAAATAGACAATTAGTTGTCTATGAATCATTAGCTAATTAACTTATAAAACATTATTATTTACATTACCTAAAACGATATTTAAGATGAACGCCTTAAAACATCTACAGGTTTCCATGCCTTTGTGCATTGTGTCAAGGACGCTGGCCAAATTCCCAAGCTGAATAGCATTTGCAATTCTTTGCGCGAGTTATGAACCAGGCGCGTCAATCAACCATAGCATTAGCCAATTTTCTCTCATTTATCAAAAATTGTACACACAGATTGAATTGAAATTGACGATTCGACGACGATATCAATTATACAGATATTTTTGTTAAATAACAAACGAGGAGAAGCATCCTGAAGTGATATAGTCGCTGCGGTCTTTGGACTCGTCACTCCTTCTCAAGTGACCGTCATCCTCACGTGACCTTGAACAGGATTAACGACCTACCTTAGGTTACACACTAAGATGGTCGCATTGCTTCTAAGCTTTATCGTAAAATAAAAAAAAAAACAAATCAATTGAATACTGGGTGGATTAAAAAAAAAAAAATTAGAGGATATTTCTCATATACCAGGTATCCAGTGTAATGACCAGCGTTCAATGCAACAACGACAGTGAGCATGGCTGCTGCAAGGGTAACGTTTCCAGCAGGCGCATATGATAGTCCAATTAGGGCTATCGCTGGACCATATTGTCCTGGAAACAAGAATAAATATGTACTATTAAAGATACCCTTTTACACTACTGAATTGTAAGTGATAATCAGTATCTTAATGATCAATGTCGTAATATTATTAATGTACTAGCTGTGTTCACGACTTCGTTGGTGATGATTTAGTAAACTGACATAACTTATTTATCTGTTAACGGATTCCAATGAAAAAACACTAAATATTAAGCGAAGTCCATCACAACATAATCTTGAAAACTGCATTCAAATCTGATCAGCCGTTTCTAAGATTAGCGTGCATAAACATACAGATATACAGATAAAAAGACAAAATTAAAAAAAACATTGTTTTGGGTTCTCTTGCGTGTATAATGGCACCCGATTGTTATTTTTAAAATATATTTGCCATGTACAGGCAGCGATCAGTTACAGTTTTATTATATGTATAGATTTGTTTATATGAGACGAGCATGCAGGTCACCTGATGTTAAGTAGTCGCCACGCACCATAGGCACAATTATTCAGACTCAATAACTAACATCTTATTGTAAGTACGGTCATACGGAAATGCGTCGCTTGTAAGTGTAATCACAGCTGTAATCGAAACAACAGTTGTTTCCAGATATATTTTGAGAGCTGCTGTTTACATAAGCATTGTATTTTACTAAGTTAATGCAACAGAATAAATTTCACTTTATTTCATGCCGTTCCATTTCGTATCATGCCATTTCATTTCATTTGATTTGGCTTCATTTCGCTTCATTTCTTTGCATTTCTGCCAATGTGGCATAGTTGTAGTTTTGACCAGTACTATGAAAGTGTCTGCACTAAAACTAGCGAGATCATTCATTATTACGCCTTCGAATGTAAAACACAGCGGAATAAAGTAATTTATTAAGAGTGCATTAATTATTTAATTGCTAATGATATATATGAACCCTTACCAATAGAGTTAGACAGTTTCCTGCAAGTTGTGATACTGAGCCACTTCTTTTTAAGGATGTAGTCTGACGCGAAGCCCAGAGGAAAGCTGAACAAGTACATCGCCAGGTACGGCAATGCTGACATCAGACCATTCTGCAATACATACACGAGTATGTTTAATTAGTTTCGACTGATACTTTTTCCTATAGATGGTAGATAAAAATTAAGATTTTTTTAGATATGGACGTAATTATGGAATAGATGACAAAATTATGATATTTATTTATTTCATCATTAAAATATTATCTTTCTATACATGTTTGTTCCGTTTAACTTTGAAGCCTTTCGCCCATGGGTTCCGAGTGCCAGCAAAGTTTTTAAACAATTTGGACCGCGTTTAATCGGCTGGTGACCAAAAGATGCAATATCTCGCATAGCGAATTGCGATCGCTATTCAGCGTAGGAAGGCAACCGGCGTTCTTGGCACCATACGAGTTTCCTTTAGATTGTTTAGCTTTTATTATATTTCGTTTAAAATGAACAGAATAAAAACTCTGAAGATTGAACTGATATGTTCCTTTAATTATGACGTGTAATGAAAACCAACCGCTTTAATGTTAACGCCGAGCACTTGGCTCATGTATGACGGCATCTCGGTCATGAGTGTCCAGAAGCCCCAGTTGTGACCGCAGTGCACCACGATCAGCGAGATGAAGGGCAACGAAGTCCAGATCGCCTTCCACGGAGTTTTTAGTTTCTGAATGATCATCATTATCATTAAATATTGAGTTTCAAAACCCTTAATATTGTATCAAATTTATTACTATATTAAATTTTAATTGTAGTCTTATTTATCTTTGCAAATACATAAAACAAAATTGTAACTGATCACAACGATAACTATAACTATTAGGTTAATAACAGCTATTTCTGTTTAGCTCTGCTTTTTTATATCGTAAACGGCTTAAATGACTTCAGTTACTATAACATAAGCAGAAAACAACAACATTAACAACGTAGTAAGCTTTACCTAACATTAAGTGTTCGTTTAATCGCAATCGATCCATAAATAAAAAAAGTGATGTCAATAAAAAATTGGGGGTGTGTGACCATGAACATTTTTGCTGTTATAAAATCTGGAGATACCTGAAAATTGAAGCCTACGTGACAGATATCGTAAGCAGCAGCTAGTATGGAATAAAATATAACCCATCAAATATAAAATATATTTTTTCTACCATAATATAATAAAAGACTGAAAGTACAATAGCAAATACTGATACAATACTTCTACTCTATTTTTTTAAATTAAATTGAGTTCAATCAAGTAATGCCCGTCAAGAGATTCAAGATTTTCTTGCTCGTTTTCAACAAGTCACACCTGTATAGATTAAACGAAAAATCGAATAAAAGGTTGTCTGAATAAATATGGAATTTTTATGTTATGAAAATTACGAGATTATTTTAACAGTTTCTTAAATATAGTTCAACCAGGAAGATACCACCTCCACCGTCATAATTCCCAATAAAACGGCTTTATATTTCTTTTGGATAGGTTCGGTTGTCTGCTACACATAGAAAAGGGGCGTCAATCTTATTCCCCAGGAGTAGCATATCTACGTGCGACATCAGATAGCACTTCAGCCCTATTTGAGGTGATGTGTCGATATCCAATGCAGCAATATATTGTATGATACATGTAAATGATTGTTAAAACTATGTTGCATCGCTACTACCGTTTATAATGGTATATAATTCAGAATCTCAGCTATCAGCCGTCATAGAGTCAACATACCATAATGTTGCTCCGTTTTGGGACAAAACACATGGTGTTCGTAGTATGTATATATTTATTCTCTCCATTTTTTTCTAGGTTATAGTGCTTGCATTGAAATATATCATAGTGTTAGCGGATTATTATAAAGTAATTTTAATAATAATATAATAGTATGGATTTCAAAATGCTACTTATACTCATAGTTAAGTTTAAATATAAAAAAAAACTACTTTATCAACGTAAAAGAGCAAAATTAAAAATGCAATTTTTATAACGCTAACAGGCTACAATACGGCAAGTTCTTTAAAAAATAAATCTCGAAATATTCTCAGTGGACACTTCAAACTTTCGCAGCGTTTAAATAAGAATGTGCTTCGAATAATTCTAAGTACTCAGAAGTTTACTTTATCTAGTTTTAGAAACATAATGGAATTTATATAAAAAACTATTATATTCTGTTGCAGTAGAATTTAGAACACAATATTTCATACAAGATATTGGTTTAATCCGACACGATTTTTTAATTTATTTGAGTAGATAGAACCTAATTAATGAAAATTTCGCTAAATAAATTTCGCTGCCATTACATTTCATTAAAATATTTAGTGAAATTATTTTTTATGAAATAAGAGTAACTAGTGTGGACCATTAAGTAATCGCTGTAGTCCATGGACTTTCACATGCTACTTTAAACAGGGATGAAGTCTTATCTGAGGGTGTATGTAACGCAACCAAAGTATATAAATCCGTCCATTGAAATACCGCTCACTCATTGAAATGGCAGAGTGGGAGTGCATTAAGTGTGCGCACCTGATGTGGTAAACAAAACTATTAACTTCAGTGCAAATGCACCCTTGCATCGACATTTAGAAA
>DWON01007837.1:0-12581 GCA_018251015.1 Phocides pigmalion okeechobee
TATCATTTTATATGGCATTGAATATTCTTTAATGCTGTTTTTATTTCATGACATTGAATCAAATATTTTAGAAAATAGTGAAGTTTTGGTAACCGACCCTTTTTCTTTGCGGTTCAGTGTATATTATATTAACTAAATGATTACATATATAACTCCCTCGTGCCAGTAGTCATTAGATATACATATAATGTGACGATATTTACCTTCAAATGTCAGATACAATATAAAAAAATAAAAAGTTACATACAACCATGAAGACGTTTTTGCGTTACGTAAATATGTACAAACACTAATCATTAACTAAAGATACAAGCATTTCAGACTAAAAACAAAGTTGAAGGTTGAAATCTATTTAATTGCCTTTTTTTATTTTAGAAGAGTAGCAACGAGTGTATGTAGTCCATGGACATTCGATTTCAAACAGAACTCAACTATACCTCGGAGTGTAGGTACATGCATTGCTACTTCTGAAGACTAAAATGTCATCTTCGTTTGTAAGCAAACCCTGTAACTATACCTCTTCAACAGATACCTCTTAATCCGCCATGAAGCATTATTTCTGTTTCGGTTGGAGAGGTGCAGTTGCCGGCTACACTTTAAACGGAGGCAACCATCTTAGTCCTCATGAGTGACAACCTATCTACGTTCGAGCTTAGATGGGATTTCAGTCATGTTTGTGGTTATTCATGTATGCCTATGGGCTGTGACTACTTAACGTCAGGCGGTTTGTGTGCTCGTTTGTTACTCTTCTCACATAAAAAATTCTTTGAATTTGCTTAAAATAAAATATGTTTTTGGTAACCAATATATATTTTTTTACTTACAGGAAATATGAAGCATTCACCATGCTTGTTTCTCCTAGCGGTGGTGGTATCACAAGTGTACACTGTAAGTATTATTATCTTTTAATAAAATACACTGCTTATTTAACTGTTAATTTTTACTTTCTTATTACCCAGCAAAGTAATAACGATTGGTGTTATACCACCATCTTTAAAACTATCGTGTCGAAACCATTTTGTTTTACATAGTCTGCAATGATTTGAGATGCGAGCGTTTAGCCCTTTTAGGAAGGACTAGTATGTCGTTATTTTATAATAAATTTACAGCTACCATTTTCTAATTGTGTTCCGAAGTACCAAATTAACAAAGTAAGCTAAATTAAGCCTGTTTTTACAAAGAGCAGCAAAGCTTTAGATCATTTGGTTAGAAAAAACAAAGACGTTTGAGTCTGTTTACTGTTATTAATCACTACTCTGGTAGAGCTAGCCGAATGGTATTTGACTTATCTTGTTTATTTTGTGAAGAAAAACAGAAAATAAATTTTGTTCTGAAATTTTCAGCCTTGCAATAATAAAGGAATGCTACCTTTTTTAGAAAGATTTGCATTAATAAATTATTATTTAACGTGCAATAGAAGTTTAAGGCTAAAATATTTACATGAACTAATAGATATACTCGATTGTTTTTGTGAAAATATTACAGATGAATTTAAAAAGATTGATGAAATTCCTATATCGGTGTTCTGAGTTAATTAGCGTTTATCTATTATAGTATGAAAGGAAAGTGGAAGCTATATCGTAAATCCTATTCAACTTTTAAATGATTTATTTAATTAAAACGATCATTAATATTTGAAATCAAAGAGGAAATTCAATGAACACTAAAACATCCGTTTGATGAAACATTTTAAATATTTTTCTATTTATTTTTCTTATTTTTATAAAACCTACTATTTTTATAAAACACGGTAAGTACTTTATACCTAAAGATTATCTGGAAGAAATCGCTATTATAGCGATATTAACAGTGATGCCCTCTGTACGTATTATACTTGTGTTTTGCTAAAGAATATTTTAAATGTTTTTTTATTGAAACTAAGTAAAAAGAGAGACAGAGCGTAAGAGAGCAAGGTGTATGGTTGCTTGACTGATTAAACTTTTAAAATGCGAAACGTTCTTGATTCGCGAAATTTTCCACTCATAACATTCATTTATTATCCAACCATAAAAGTTGAGAACTTAATTAAAAGTACGAACATTGCAATTTATATATGACAGGAGGGTTCTGGGCAGTATTGAATGGAAAATTGGGATCTATTCATGCGAATTGCGCATTTGATTTGCGAAATTGATTTTCAAGCAATGACTTTCAACGATCCTCCGCTTTCAGCTCTTAAGTACTTTACCCGTTATGGATTAAATGGCTTATCTGATGAATGATTACAAAATATATACCGATATTTTTATTAGAAGAGCACCAACATGCGTGCATCTAATATGATCTATTATCAATGCATCCATTCATCTATCCATTAGCCTTTATGTGTCCACTGCTGGACATAGGCCTCCCCCAGGTGCCGCCACTCGGACCGGTTCTGTGCCCTCTGCTTCCAATCTTATCAGGTCGTCGGTCCACCTGGTCGCGGAACTCCCTGTGCTTCTTTTGCTCAGACGTGGTCGCCACTTGAGGACCTTTCCATTATCAAACAGGACTGATATTCTATGGTCGTACATATTCAGTGTTACTCCTGAGCGCTGAGAAGATTGTAACTTGGAAATGCACTTGGCAACCGCCCCTCTTTAATCGAAACAAAAGAAAAACTTCATAGCGAGTTAAAAAAGGCGGCGATGGTGCATTATCGGTAGAATCGACCGCGAAGATTTGAAAGGCATTAATACCGTTTATATATTCACTGCCTTGTAATGGTCTAGAAGTCATGTATGTCATGTCTGGAATTTTATACGTCCATTTTAGGGGTCGGAAACCTGCGGCTCACGAGCCACATGCGGTGCTTTCAATAGAGATATTGGCTCTCAAATTACCATAAATTATTTGACTGAAAAAACCCTTAAAAATGTATCCATAGGTATAACTGTCTAGTTTATATATCCCATTGTGGTGCATTGTACTCTATTCACCCCATAACAAAAGCTATCTGCCAGTGAAAGTGTTGAAATCGGAACATACAAACAGATATAAAATTATTGAAACATATTTTAGTGGCTCTTTAAAATATGGGAACATTTGCAAATTGCAACTTTTGGCTCTTCCGTCTGACAGGTTGCCGACCCCTGGTCTATTGCAATGAAACCATCGAATATTCAAATAATTAGGACGTGTTTAAATTTATTTAATTTCTTGCCTATTTCGTACAGCTTACAGTTGTTAGCAACGTCAAATAATTTAAGAGGTAAATTAATAAACCAGAATGAAATAAATAAAATTTGATTAGAATTCAATGGAACGCGAATGTGCACATTTGACCTTTTAATAATATTCAAATCTTGATAAAAGGCGGTTTTCTGTTTTTTTACTTTCGATAAATTATGACGTAAAGCTATTCATAATTTGAATAATTTCAAGGTGCATCATAGTAGAATCCCGTAGATTCGATCGGGTACGTACCAGCCTACTTCTACCATGGAGATATACTCGTACTTGCGTTTCCCACCACTATGTCAGTGGTCATACATCATTAGAACCGACCATTTTAGTTCTGACAAGTAACCGTGCATCTGTGATCGACTTCTGCTGGAAATCCTTTTCCATGTAGAATTAGTCACAAATGTCCATAAACGTTAGGATTTACTTACTGTCAGATGGACATCAAGATCGTTAGCTACTACCAAATTTAAAGATAATCAACTTAAAGTGAAACAACGAAGTCATTGCTAGTATTGATCGTGAGAAGTACATTCACTTCAAAGTTATGCAAACAGGTTTGCAAAACAAAATTGTCATCCATTAAAAATACATTTTAATTTTGTAACAGCTATTCAAGTATCGTTTGAAATAACTGACAAGCCGCTCAAAACACATTGTCTCTTTAATATAATTATTTGGTGAGCAAACTAATTATTTCTACAATAATTACCTATTTCTGTTCTTGTCAGTTGCGTAAACAAACAGTTGGGCTTTAATCACTGAGGAAAATTATAATTATTGGAAATTCTAAGATACTTGATGTTGAACGTACGGCTCTATTAAGATCTTTGATTTTATGGCTCAATATTATGTATGGTTACAGCCATTCAATATTTTGTTAGTCATGAATTTCTACCGATAATTGAAAGCAATTTAGTGCATATACTATCATATTGCCCCTACGCATGCCACTCTAAACATCTTTCCAAATAACAGCTGATAAAACTATAGTTCAACTGAGAAGACACCACTTTTCTTCTTCAAAATCCGCCGCAAAGTTCTTATGTTTGAGGATTACTGGTTACTTAGAAGCTAGGCGATCAACTTAGTCCTTAGGAGTAACAACGCTTCTACCTTCAACCTCAAATAGGAATTCGGTTCTATTAGTGGTTGCTTGAGGATATCCATGGGCGGCAGTGACTTATTAACATCAGGATGCCTGCATATTACAAAAAGTGAAATGGAGGAAATATTTCTCCGACCGAATCGTACAGGTTCTATAACAGGCTAGCGTTATTCTAGTTTAAAGTATGTGGATATTACTCAAAGATGGCAATGCATCAAAGACCGCACTAAGATGAGAATGCAATCCTATTTATCAAGTATCCACGGACAACAGTGACCACTTAGTATCAAGGGGACTTTGTCAGTGTGCTTCTTCTGCGCATTATCAAAAAAAACTTCTTTATCAATCTTCGCTTGGCTTTGCACGCGAAGATGTCGAAATTACCACATTTCACACAATCTTTTAATCCCCATTTTAACCCCTTAGAAGTGCAATTTCCAAAATCCTATAGTGCTAATTTACGGTATATAAAGGACCTAACCGCAAAATTTTGAGATTCGGAGTTTGATTTCGGCTGTGCGTTGATCTTCAGTTCTGTCAGACACTTCTCTTTGATATAGAAGATTTTTACGTAACTCTTTAATCAGTAAATTGTAATGCTTGTATTCATTTTGTTTTTTTACTCGTATTAATAGTATATTAATAGTATGAGTAAATCTCGTAATGTCATTAGAGTGTATAATATCCAAAAACTAATTGAAATGTCATCGTGAATACGCTACGAGCCATACAGTAAGGCCGTATTTACAATTGACTATCAAACACAGCGACGTCTTGAATATTAATGACTAAGATTTCGTGAACCCTTGACCTTAATATAATGTGGGTTTTGCTTCAAGACCCTTCGAGCAATGTGAGATAGGTAATTTAATATACTTGTCAATAATCGTAGCAGTATTTATTATAATTAGTGTAGTTCTTGAATAGATCTACTTATTAATCAGTCTATACTATATTTTGATCTGCGTAACCCGTTTTTCAAAGTTTTAACACTTGATAAAAAGAGGCATTATAAGCTTGCACTTCATATTTTTGTGTTTGTATGACGATGTGTCTTTACGTAGAATCGAAATATTTTTACGAATGGACCTATACGTTTTGTTAATTGAAATTAGACATTTTGTTTGGGGAGAAATAGAAACTTCTGTTTTTCTTTTAAGAAAAAAATCTTAAGCATTATTTGTAAACAATATATTTTGATATTTTTTTTGAAATATCAAAATATATTATAGTGTAATCTTAAAATTGTGATAATGATTCGTGATATTTAAATAACATATTATACGTCACAGTCGATAGTCCGACTGCAGAATATTCGTATAAGGTCAGAAACGTAATACAAAAAACAGGAATTTCATATAGTTATCAATATCGGAATATTCAATGTTTTTAAAGATTTTTTAAAGGTTAGGCATGAGTATCGCTCACCACTTAATACGCTATGAAGCTCTTGTGTTTTGTTTGATGAAGTAAAGTTGCCAGATACATAGAACCCGTGCGACGATCTTACGAGTACTTCAAGAGTAGCAACGCACTTAACGGCTTACTATATAACTTTAATTTTTAAAAAATATACTAAATAACTATAGCGGCGGCATCATTAAAAATATATCTACCTAAGAAAAAATATATAAAGCTGCTTTTTGTGATTTGTAGGATACGGTAAAGAAGAATCAGAGACAATCCTAAGGCTTAATCCTCAGGAGTTATTTGATCGACTTTAGATAGGACTTCTGTTCCACATGGAGCTCTCTATGTTAATGGCCTTCGGTGATATAAACAACTGGGTTGCATGCTCGTTTGTTAGTGTAATTTTATTAAAAATAAGTATATGGATAAATATATTTTTTTGAGAAACAAATAAGCTACAAAGAATTATAAATCTGTTGGTGATACTATAATATACAATATTTACAGGAAATACAATTCAACTAGTTGTAAAATGAAATAAAAAACCTTAATATTCCAGCATATTATTAGATTACTTGTATGGAACCAGAGTTTTATAAGTATTTTTGTAGACACTATAACCAGTTTTACGTGAACAGCAAAAACTTGACATCAACATCCGTGTTTCGCAAGTTTAGATGACAAACATAACATTTTGTTAAATGTCCAAATATACTCGTGTATACATTATTATAAGAAATGTCAACAGTATTTAACGTCATTAGTTGCATCTTACGACGTTTAAATATTTACATTGAAAATTTGCACAACCTTGAAATTTTCTTCAAACCTTGAAAATTAAGTGTAAAAGGCTTACCGAGTTGAATATAACAGTTATCTTCTAAGTATCTTCTATCTATCAATCTTTTCTTGTGCACCTTGATTCAGGTTCTTTATCTGAGAAGAGTAGCAAACGAACATGCAGGCTGAATTACGTTAAGTAGTCGCTGCAGGCAAAAGGCATCCACATACAACTTCAAACAGGACTGAAGTCCTATCTGAGATCCTATAGTGCGTTGCTACTCCTGAGGACTAATATGGTCTCGTTCCTAAGTGTAGCCTCACCTTTACTGAAATACTACATTTTCATTATGGTGGAAACCTCACAGGACGAACTAGAATTGTGCCAACTATTGTTTTATAATGTCAAATCTGATTAAAATGCAAATTTTAAAGGCTTTAAAGTTCACCTATTACTACATCCTTATAGCTGCTTTAAAAAGCCAAAACATTGTTTTACTTGAAAAGGATAGAAAAATACTAAATTCTTAAATGTTGTTCATCTTACTTTACCTGTTTTCTGAATAGTTCTGTATTTATTGACGTTCTTAGCTTGTATATTCTGAGCAAGAATGTTAAGCTTGTTTCCATTATGCGAGCTCGTCTGCTATATTATTCTCCTTGGCTCGCCTTTATTTCATTCTGGGGCAGAAAACGGTTGAATACAAAGAGTGAACAGGATATTAATCTTGAAATTGTATCCTTCTGTGAATTTTATAGCATTCTCTAATATGAGAGAGGAATCTGATATTCTCTTTTGTTTCAGTTTTGTTATTGTATATCTTTGTTATTAAAGACAGCAATCGAGAAGAATATTAGTCAACATGATTCCGATGAAAAGTTCTTTACGTAATAAAACTCTTTGTGGTACTTTTTTATTATGAAAGAGTAAGAAACGGACATGCAGGCCACCTGATGTTCCGTATTCCGTATGTATTCCGTTTTTGAAAGATTCCGATTCTGATTTTCTTAGGTGTCTTTTATTTCAATTTTGAAGGAAATGGCAATAAAACAATTGCTTCCGAGTACTTAAATTTAAACCTTAGGAATTATAAGTATTTATGTATATAGGTTGTAAAATAAGTCCCCTAATCTCCTGTTGACCTTATCAAATCACGAAAGATCAGACACTCTAAAGCTTTTGAAACAATTAAGAGTTTGAACTTGTTTTTTTTTTTTCATATTTACCTTAATTTTTATTATTTGTTTCATAAAGAAGTTTATTGCTGCCTTCTCTTTGAAGAACAATATACTTTCAACGCTTCATGAAATATTCACATAATTATACGTAATTACACACGTGATTGGAAATTTTTCATAATGTTTGTTAATGTAAACAACAAAGCAAAAAGATTAATTTTAAGGAGATTTATATACAAGAAACATGTGTTTTCCGTATATTAGCGTTATCTACTACAATTTCATAAAAAACAGCATAAGGATACATAAATAAATAGACGTCTTAGATGCAATGGAGATTTGTAACAACACAATTCAATGTAGCAAGATTAATGCATAACGACATCGTATTCTTCCGCTTGATTGTTTGTCTTTGTTTCTGTGTCAATACCTTGCAATAATCTTGTCGGCTCAGTTCAGTCGGTTACGGTTCACTTACAAAGTAAATATAGTAACTAGATGAAATCTTTCATTCGATGCGACTACGACACAACAAATTATTGTCGTAGGTACGATGTATGTAGTTCAGTTAACGTCATTTCTTTTGAATTTGAGAACAATAGCAGACGAGTATGCAGGCCACCTGATATCGACTATCCGCTACAAACAACCATATAGGACCACAAACAAAATTGGTGTCCTATTTAAAGTGTTACGTAGAAGCGTTGCTACTCCTCGCTTGTAACTGTAGCTGACAACCGCAACTCTCTAACCGAAATATAGGAGTTGATTCACGACGGATTATGGGGGCGCCGATGGTACTTCCATAATCGAAATACAGTTTACCATCATACGATATCTTAGCAATTAGAAGATCAGATGCAAATAGAATAGATTGCGCCTTTCAGAGTCTTAGAAATCTGAGGTCTTATGTAGTTTTAAATAATTTAATGTCATTTGTGGAAATTTTGTAATATCTTTTGAAAAAACGGTTACCAATTCGCATTATGTCATCTAGATATAATATGACTCAATACTGGTAATACCGCTCAACCACATTATTCAAATTCCTATTAGGCAATTATTCGCAGTACCTGCGTTATGCTCTTAAATATTGTTGTAGCAAAACGACTCTTAATGGTCTAAACGACTACTTTATCAATATTTCCATTGACTCAACTAACTCTTAATTAATGATTGATGCTTGATAAATGGATGTCCATTCGATGAATCTGTCATATGAAAGTTTATATCGTAATAGATAAATAATCTATAAGTACTAATATTGAGTAGCTTTAGAGATTATTACTTTGTTTATTTGAAACCTAAAGGTGGAAGAACTATAGTTTGACCGAGGAGGTGCTACCTCCGCCTACCGCCGCCCTCTTAATCCGCCGTAAAGCATTACTTATGTTTCGGTTAGAGAGATGCGGTTGCCGGCTACACTTTGAAGCGAGGCCACCATCTAAGTCCTCAGGAGTAGCAACGTATCTACGTTCGTGCT
Organism: Phocides pigmalion okeechobee; assembly: GCA_018251015.1. NCBI lineage: Eukaryota > Metazoa > Arthropoda > Insecta > Lepidoptera > Hesperiidae > Phocides > Phocides pigmalion. The sequence continues at coordinate 9,126 of DWON01007837.1, forward strand.
CAGATAGGATTTCGGAGGTGTTTATAGTCTATGGGCTGCGACTACATAACATTAGGTGGTTTGCATGGTCGTTTGCTACTCTTCTCACATAAAAAGAAAAAAAAATGAAAACGTTAATCACTGAAACTAAAAGTTGGTTTAAAAAATGACTTAACATTTAATCAGGAAGATTTTAAGATATGTAACATCATGCTAATATCCTTACTAAATGTAGATGAAACTGCTAGTGTATTAAAATACGTGGGTCGTTAATTTAATCTCGTGGTCGTTTATGATAAATGGACCCATCCAGAGTAAATAAATTATGTTAACGGAGACTGAGACAACTGCGATGCTCTATTCCAGTGCCTGAAATACATTTGTATTTACAACGAAGCACAAACAAAAGCTAACCATGTAATGGGGAAGAATATTATGACTACTAGTAAATATTGCTTATAATAACATAGAAGGGTGATAGAACCTTAAGGGATATATATATGTATACTCCGGCGCTGATTCATAGGAGCAGTATAGTGCTACAGTTTTCTGATTTAAAGGGTATGGTGAGGCAGATTAAATATTTATTTTTTCAAGGTGTTCCAACTTAGAAGTCAGAACCTGTTCCTACTTATTCAGTATCAGCACTGGCAAAATCGGTTCCTATAGTATCTTAAAAATTTTACCAAGCTATTCAATATAGTTTTTTTGTCAGATGGCGATAATCAATAAGCCAATAAGCAGGAACGGGATCTGAGGGAAGTATTTTGTGAAGTGAGGAATCTTTTTTTACTTTCCATATAAGTGGATAACATGAGTCCATGGTATGACAATAGTTGCGACCAATTATTATCATTGGTATTCTTTGGATATTTCACTTGGATTAAAATTCAATTATTTCAATTGTATTAATAATGTTAAATATATTAAAATTTCGAGTATATGAAATACATTCAGCTACATGCATACTAAAGTCAAGTAGAGACAGAACTTAAATCTTGCCTGACGTCGTGCATATGCGTTGCTACTCCTCAAGACTGAGGACTAAGAGGTGGTAAGTTTAGCTGTCAACCAAACCTCTTCAGCCGCAGGTCAAGAACTTCTTTAAAGTTGGCCTATGAAAGCGGTGGTAGTACCTCCCCGGTCGAACCGTTGTTCTACCATTTGTCAAAATGCTCTATATACTTATAAAATATGTGCTGTTTGTAGTAGTGTGTAAGTTTTTAGTACATTACGTTAATCAGTTTGAAGAATAGTGGTATCTCGATCGAACTATTTTTACAGCTTCTGATATATTTAATAGTAAGCTGTCATACATATACCCTGACATTTGTACCGTTCTTCGGCCAAAAGAAGTTAAATACTTTTAAAATAATGTGGCTTTTAAACTTAAAACCAACCAATATTGAATACACCAGGCAACCGTAAAAGTGATATTGAAATAACACCATCGCGGAATTTATATATTTCACTTATACACGATTTTTGATTTTGGACTTTTGATTGCCGATATTTCGAACCAGTTGTATGGCTTCTACCGGGTACACAGTGAAATGTGAAACCTTAAAAATGTCAAAGTAGTTTAAAACAGGCCTTGGTAAAATTACCTATCTTTGATTAAAAACCACAATCTGATTACGAATGAACCCGTACAAATTTAGTTCGTCCAAACATATGTTTTTCAACTCAAAATACGAATGGCCACTTTTGTACCATACTTTTTTATATCCATTTTTATGATTTTACAAAATGATAGGTAATTTAAAGTATTAGATAATTTCGCTTTATTTATTCATATTGATTCCGTTTGACATTACCTTCTGTCATAAAAAGTTATAAGAATATCGTATCACTTATAAGAATGGGGACTGTCCAAAAGAATACAAATTGAAATTCTAAAGTCGAAACGAAATTACGAAGATTTTACTCAATTAGAATTTACAATACGTACTTCTGCATAGTTAAACTCTACCGTAGTCAACCTCTGAGAAGAATCCGTAGAAGTCTCAACTTTGTCCTTGTCCTGGTTTTGTTTTTAAGTTACCCACGAATAGTTGAAAAGCTTCTAGGTATTCTTCTTCAATAATGGTTTTTAATTAGAAAGTTACGGTCAATGGCCGAATGATTATAAAGTGGAAGTTCGAATCAATATACATACGTAATGTTTTACAGGTGTTAGAATTAGTTTAATCGGGGAGGTACCGGCACCGCTTTAATCCCCCTTAAAGCAACTTTTGTGTTTTTGTTGGAGGTGTAATTGAGCGCTACACTTACACGAGAAGCGAATTTCTTAGTACTCAGTAATAGTAACGCATCTACATATAACCCTGATTTCGTAATAGCAATAGATCCTGAAGTACCAAATTTTATTTCAAGAGTTCGGCCCTTTCTAATTTGTATGGTCATAGACTATAGTGACAATATATTTTTTTTAACAAATAAAGTCTTATTGTGTGCCAAAGTATAAATGCCTGTGTGCTCATTTGCTACTGTTCTCACGTAAAAAAGTAATATTCAATTTTCTTTACATTACACCAAATATAACATAAACCCGATCAAAATTTTTAATATGGAACTTGTGGAATATGAAATTTTGAAGGCGATTTTCCTATAAGCGACTTCATCTTCTGTATAGGATAATTTAAAATTAGGAGTATACTTCTTCTACTATATAAAAAGCTGACACATTTAAAAATATGAAATTAATAGCGTCACCGTAACAAGTAATCGGAGTTTATGCAATGTTTTCTTAAAATGCCAATATAATTGTAATTCGGATTTATTGCTGAAGTTAATCAAACTAAAAATATATGTATACAAATTAAATTTATCATGAAATGAAATTAATTGTTGAAAAAAATGAACATATAACAAAATTGTGTATTGAATTTTATGATTTAATGTTGTTATTGTACAATAGGAGACAATTATACGGTGTAATTACATGTGACTCAGGTCATGGAAACGTTCTTAATGGTGGACGCCAATTACGAGTACGTTCGCTGCACCTAATGTAATTGTAACCATACATTTGTTTTAAAATCGTGTCTTGACGACACTAATAATTAGACTGGCTATTCCTGCAGCTGTTGCAATTTCAATCAAAGAACTAAATATAACAAAAAGTATGTCCATATCTCCAAATTAAAAAATAATCATTTCCCCGGAATAAACTACATCCCGTATTTCAAACTTTTCAAATTGTATTTGCTCAAAGAAAAGTAGTTTCGTTGTCTTTCGTATTTATAATATTAGTAGGATTCACAAGGAAAAACCTGTACGGCCCTTTCGGTTAGATACTACCGCCACGCTAACTTCTTGTATATAAAGGCGATTGTCTTCCTTTATCAGAATGGTTCATCCTATGTGGGTTATTTGGGCGTGGTAACGATGAAATAAGACCGCGAATATCACTTGCGGAACACTTTAATTACAACCAGATAACTAACTTCAACAAAACTTTATAAAACTCAAGGA
>DWON01007838.1:0-12580 GCA_018251015.1 Phocides pigmalion okeechobee
ATCAGGGTGCCGACGAATTGCTAAACCGTAAAATATAGAAAGTTCCTGTAATAATTTATTTGTTAATTTTTTCGTTTCGATGTTGCTGTCGCTGAGGAACACGTTAAACTAACTGAACAACTCTTAAAACTAAAATATTTCCCGTTAAATTCATACAATAGTCTAAGTCAGGTATACGGACCCGAGCAGCTGCAATTAGCGAACAATGGAGCCCAACTCACCGATCGTCTACCTGACATTGTAATGGGTTTTAAATATAGAAATACTCTGAATTTTGTCACCAAATTTTAACAGTATATTTTTGAAATACTATACTTTCGAAATATGTAAAAACAAAATCGATTTTTCGAAAATTCTAGACCACCGGGTCCCCTTAAAGGAGGCAACATACCATTATGCATTTTTCTCGAATAGACAGAATGATTAAAGAAGGTTTACATGTATATAATACATGCATATTGTAGTTATAGAGAAAGTTCGAGAATTTCAAAGAATTGTAATGTGAAGTACATGCACCTATGAGAAGGTAGTGTAGGGTGCTAGTTTTATTTAATTTAAAGATACTATTTTCATTTGTCATCAATTATGTAACTATTTTTGAGGTCGAGTCAAATTTAACCAATTTCATGTAGGACAAGAGGGAACTAATTTTTTCCTCAAGAATCAGAGTAATTTGGTGTAAAATAAGTTTAACATGAGAATGTAGCTAACGATCAACATATTTACATGAAAAATACGTTTTTTGAAAAATTGCATCTAAGGTTAGGAGGGTAGGGGGTGAGTCAAACCTCAAGCCGTTGCCAAGGGGGAATAAAACAGTTGAAAAATAGCCTAAATCACTTAACACTTTCCCTGCGGCTACAACACTGCTGTGTAATTCTGGGCGCGACGCACTTGCGGCTCCTACACAACTGGGTTGTAGCGACAAATTTGTATGGATTACGGGCGAACAAAAGTGCTGTTTTTACGTCGGCTCTACAAGACTGGGGGCGGACATTACGTCTGTGTATTCATAGATGATACACAGATGCTAAAAATACAATATTTCCGTAATTTATCGGCGTATCTTAAGTACAATCAAATAAGCTCCAGTTTAGGCGCTCCTCCCGCAATACTGACCCGATCATATATACCCACGCCGCAGGGAAAGTGTTAACGTATTTAATAACGTCGGTTAGGATTCTTGCTTTTACTAATATTTTCATCAGAAAAACAAAATTAAATATAGCGTATATAGATTATTTAAAAATTCTGTAATTTGTGAATAACTAGAAAAATAATACCATAGATGCAGATCGCAATCCTGAGGAAACAGAGAATGATCTTAGAAGAGGAACGAAAATTGTTAGAGGAGCAACAAAAATTGGAAAATTTTAAGGTGTGTATCTTGTTATAATGTAAGTTAATTCTGTCTCTGGTAGATACGTCAAACAAGACCCTGTAACATTATTCTGTAAAATAGCAATTGGAATTGGTATATCGGTAAAATGACAAGTTAATCGAAACCTAACATTTTTCTTTCTAATTTAAAACAACGCTCGTGACGGTATATTCCCTTGCAAAATGTCGTTAATTTACAGAGTGGTAGAGCCGTTAGAGCTCGCCGGGGGAGCCCCCCCCGCCCCCCTCATAAACCGCCGTAAAGCAACATATTCTTCATGTATTGTGTTTCGGTTGGGGAGGTGTGGTTGCCGGATACACATTGTTGGAGGCGACCGTCTTAGTCCTCAGGAGTAGGAACGCATCCGCGTCCATCCTTAAATAGATTGGACGTGGTTGTCCATGGGCTGCAGGGGCCACTTAACATCAGGTGGGCTGCATGTCCGTTTCTCACTCTTTCATAATAATAATAATCAAAAAACACCAATAGTTAATTTCACCACAACGAAGATACGGCGCACTGTTAACTCTTATAAAAATTATGTATATCTTCTCATATGATTGTAGTACAGGAGTTCTATCTTAAGTCATTCATATGTTCATTCCTAATGCTGAGCTCTGTAGTAACGCATCTACGTACGACTTTGGATAGTACATCTTTGAAGTTGTATGTGAACATCCATGGGCTACAGCGACCACTTAATAGTGGATACCATGCTTGTTGGTTGCTCTTTTTACATAACACATTCTATACTTTCATAGCTACATACAATTTATTTTCTTTCTACCACCAAAACCATTAAAATGTGTTTCGCAGATGGAAACTTTAAAAAATGAACAGCCCACTTCCAGTAGGACTTTTGATGAACAATGTACATCTCAAGACGATGCCTTGTCGCAGGGTTATTCGGCAAACCCAAACCATGCAAAGAAATTTGAGCGTAAAATTCTATCTTACCATAAGGCATCCGGTGTGCTTATGAATAAGTTGTACGTGCTTATTGAGAAGTATTCCACAGAAGGAACGCGCAAACAACTGTTATCGCTCGTTCGGCCCGCGCTTAAAAGGCGACTAGCCAACGCTCTCGAAGGTCATCCGTTTTATCAAACCAATAAAATAATACAGATATACAGAACGAAACATCCAGAATCAGAGGATGAAGATTTGATAGAAGAGCTAGCTAAAAATATTAAAATTAGCTCGCCAGATGATGGGGCGGGAGCGAACGCTGCAAGGGGCGGTAATGCGACCGATAAAAGTGGTAGCGCTGTCCGAAGTGCTTCGATAAAAGGAAAAGCGGCGGCGGGCAAAACATCTCATTCAGGTATCACGACAAAACCACATTCGCGAGCTGCATTTTTTAAATGCTTATTTTATACCTCAAACTTGTATATGTATAAGCATTTGTTTAAAATCAGCTAGTGTTTTGGTGGTAATCTCTTTACATAAGTCTGCAGAGGCCTGACATGACACTCATCTGAACTGACTGTATTCGTTGAATGGCTTTATCAGGCTCAAAACTGGACTTGTTTCCTTGAGCCTGGTATCAATTCAACTGAGGAGAGCCATTTTCAGATCCTATACTGTTACATTAGGCCCTGAAGTTTATATAGAATCAAATACTGTATGAGATGTGCATTTCATTTCGTTGTTTCATATATGATGCAAACGTTGCCAATTGAAATGCACGTGTTGTTTCAATGTGAAATTATGTTGAAATGATGGAATTCAATACTTTTATTTGCTGTTGTATGGTTACAACAGGTTAGTAAATTGAATGTTTCACACTTCAATCATAATGAGACATGTAAATTTGAAATAGGTACATATTTTTCATATGAAAAAGCACAAAACATTATAAAAAATTACAACATGTATGGAAATATTGATTCGTGTACAATTTGCCCGCTCAACTGTGTTAATCAGTCTGTCCCGTGTTTGAAATTTTCAAAGTAGGTGGAGTAAATATCTTCACTGAGATGATAATTTCTATTTGTATTGAACTCGGTAATACGAACCCAGTTTTTGAACGAACATGTAAATAAAATACAATGATAGGTTTTGTTCCGATTACCATTGGTCAAATATAAAAGATGTATGTAAGATAAAAGAGTGTGATGAATAACATCCTCAGAGATCAATTCAGATAAAAACTGATAAATTAAGAATCTTGACATTTTCCTGACAGGGTCTTTATAAAGCTTAAGAGAGCTCTAAGACAGGATTTTTGGAAATTCCATATCTAAGAGAATAAAATGCAAGATATAAATTCCTATGACTTCTTGATCACTCTTATTAGATATGCTTCAAATACCATAAAAATATAGCTGCATTATTTATTACAATGTATTCTAATATTGACTTGTCCGAGCAAAACTGCAGGCAAAACATAGTTTTTAATAATAACATTAAGTATAAAAATGATTATGTTAAACCAAATCTTGCAGGGCCTCGTAACAAGGTAACAAATAAGGTACCCAAGCAGTCATTCCAACAGGCAATAGGAGTCCTCCTTAGGCAGATGAATGCTCACATGGACGCTTACTCGCCGCCAGAGAAACGCAAGAAACTGGTAACTCTGCTTCGTGCTGTTCTAAAAAAGCGTATAGAGGATGCTGAGAATGGTCAGGGGATCTATCAAACTAATAAGTTAGTAAAGTTGTATAGAAACGAACATTCCGTGATGGGAGATAAAGAGTTGATAAAAGTGGTATTGCAAATGATTGATGATGATTCGGAAGATGATTCGACTGGCAAAGTGAATGATAACACACCAGAAAACACCGAAAGCTCCGCTGCCAGCGAACTACAAAGAAAACTAATTGGTAAGACAACTCTATAATTGTATGTGTAAAGATATCCGAGTAACATTTAGTTTCGTTTATGGGTAGAATTGAAATTATGATATTGTATCAAAAAAGATTGGAGTTCTTCGTTCCTTTAAATTGTTGTTTTAATAAAAATAGTTTTATTTTGCTTAGTTACTTAAAAATATGATAGAAATGTGTTTTAGATTCCAATAACAGGGAAAGATGCATAACAAATTTGTAACAAGTGTTTTTATATCAAATCACTTGATATGAAACATTCACCTGTATTTTCCTATCTGTATCTCAAACACAGATTTAATCTCGCTTAAAATTTGGTAAAAAATAATTAAAAACGAATACTGGTTGATATCTTGATAAGTTTTGAATAATTAATTTCCATTTAGACAAGATTCTAACTATCGAAGATTGGATAAGTGGTTCTAAAATTGATAACAAGAAAACAAAAGAAATTAATGAAAGTGAAACACAAAATATGGAAGAGCAAGTGGAAAAAAGTGACTCTGTAGACATCTTCGAGGTTAAAGATACCCAGACAGGGGTGGAAGAAACCAAAGATACACTCGGTAAGAACAATAGTAACGCAGACGTTGTAAGGAACACTGCAATACAAAACGCAATTAATACTTTCCCTGTGGCGCGGATGTATATGATTGGGTCAGTATTGCGGGAGACGGCCCTAAACTGAAGCTTATTTGATTAAACTGAAGATAGACCGACAAATGACTGAAATATTGTATTTTTTAGCATCTATGTATCGTCTACGAATACACAGACATAATGTCAGCTCCCAGTTTTGTAGCGACGACGTGAAAATAGGCCTTTTGTTCGCCCGTCCTCCATACAATTTATCACTACACAGTGATGTAGCGACAAATTTGTAGCAGCCGCAAGCGCGTCGCGCCCAGAATTACACAGCAACGTTGTAGCCGCAGGGAAAGTGTTAATTTTTTTTATTGTGATAGAGTAAGAAACTATTTCGAAATTATTTCGGAATCCCACTGATGGTCCTTTTAATTATTTATTTAATGGTTTTATTTTAATCAGGTCACGAGCTATCGGCGAATATTGAGGAGACTATAATTAATTCAGTGAATACTGAAAATGCAGAGACAAAAAGTGACACGCAGACAGACATCAAGCGAAATCAAGTCAACAATGACAATGAAAATGATGAGGAAACTAAACCCGCGTCTAATACAGAGCTTAATGAATTAACTGATATGGTATCAACAGAAAATACTCAGAGTGATGCCGAGAATGCTGATGCCAAACATGAAAAGATAAAGAAGGATATTAAAAGAAAAAACGAAGATGAGATCGAAGACAGAGGAATAAAAGTAGCTAAGATTTCAAGCTCAGGTGACGTGGATGAAATTAATCTGTAAACGCTCCAGATTCCAAGATTAGAACTTAAAATTACTTTAAAAGTAAAAAGGTAAAGTTGAGACATAAACGTGTTTTTATAAGTAAACAAATTCGACAAAAAAATATTGCCCCACATTGATTCACGTTGATAAATGAAAGAGAATCCCTATTATACTCTGAAGTAGGATATTGCATTAAATGGATTTCTTGTTTTATTGCGTATAATTAATTTTTCGAATCAAGATAGCCGAACGTCCACCGCCAGCTAAAATAAGTTAGTTTAGTTTAGCCCGCATAGTTGAGCCAGTTTTTCATACATCGCTACTCCAAAACAAAAGGGCCACAACGCGAATAGACCTAATTTTACAGGAGAGCCATTTAAAGTTTTCAAAATCAGTTCTTGTATAATTGCTCTGTAATTTTAAAACTGATAAATAGGTGTTATACACTGTTAGAAAGATATTTTTATTCTGCTTTTAATGGTTGATTCGGATATGTGACCGACAAAATTTGAATTTTTACAATAAAAAGGATTTTGAATATTTTTGATTTGTGGCCCTTTTGTTTTAAAGTAGCGACATGTGCGTCCATCGCAAACTATGCCATCTAAGCTAACTAAAATATCCAAACTAGGTCTAACTTAGTTATGTAGGCCGATCTGAAGCAACGCGGACTAAACTAAGCCCCCTCTCACCTCCTTGCCTTAGCCTGTGGCGTCTTTCGTTAGTAGTGTTTTGTAGTGTGTGATCATTTACACTATTTCTTAATTTAGTTTAGCTTATTTCACTGACCCTTATTCCTAATTATTTTACCTGGCGGTGGACGATCAGCTTTAATATTCAAATCTTATTAAATCTTCTTTTACCTATAATTATACGATTTCTTCTAACATTAATGTTCAATTTTTTTATTACAGGTATTATTTAAGAAGACACTATAATTTTATTTTCTTTATACTTACTATAGCAGTTTATTTACGGTTTAGAAATAAATCGATTTTTAGTTAATACTAGTTTTATTTCAGAAGCATTAGCATTGCTAAGATACTTAAAATGTATCTTACAATACACAATAAAATTACAACTTAAATAACTTAATTAACTATGTGCTTATAACTGTTAGGAGGTGTCTCTTATGCGTGTTTTACACCACGTGTATGGTTTTGCCTTCTTGTGTGCCATTCATATCATATCGTTTCTTATGTATTTCTACTGTATTGACGCATCATAAGCACAGGGCAACAACCGCCTGCCAGTTGCTATTCCAAGCGCGACGCACGTATGCGTTTACAACAGTATATAGTACGGTCTTACCAACCAGTCGCTGTCTTGAGCTATCGATGAAGGCCGTTGCGTCAGACCAGTCGCCATCTCCGTCCCAGCGAGGGGGCCCAATCTTCGACAAGATTTGACTGACTTCGGCGAAATCCGACAACCCCTGTGGAGGCTTCCAAAATCCAGCAGAACCGCTGCAAGCCAAGGTTAGGCGTCTGAGTAGCTTACACGCCAACACCTCTCCTGCCAATAGCGAAGCGAGAATCGTTTATCGATTGCATGCGATATAAGACCACTGATGCAGCGGAAGACTTCTCATGCAAGCTGGAGGGTTCCATACTCAATAATGAGGAGGACTGTTATAGAATTCCAAGCTGGGGTGTTACTCTACCCCTAGTCGAAACCCCTGATAAGAAAGCAACCGCGAGTCCTGAATTCCCTTATGGACAATAAACAAAATGCTGTTCATCCTAAGCACGAAAAAAATCAATGTCTTCAATCTGAACTAAAATTTCACATCACGATTTCTCATATTTTAGAAATCTTCCAAATCATCTTCCACAATATTATCGTTAACAACTTTGCATAGATCGTCGTTTTCTGCCGTTCCGTTACCATCATCTATTGTAATTGTTTCATTAGCAAGTTCATCAATTACTGTTTTGTTCTCAACTGGCACCTCAGTATCAGCTGTAGCTTTGTTATGGTCACCTGTAGCTTCTTTGTCCTGATCTGTATCCTTTACAGCGTTAATATCTTCTCCTGTAAGTTCTTTTTCATCACTTTTATCCTCTACAGCTTTAACAGTTTCATTTTCGTCCGTATCTATTTTATCATCGCCGTCAATTACAATCACGTCATCCCATGTACCCTGTCTGTCTTCAATAAAAATAATATCATCATTCGGGCTCAATTTTGAAATGTCACATGTTTTCTTGTCTTCCCCATCACTATGATCTGGTGTGTCATCTTCTATAACCTGTACATAGTCATCCGGTTCCTCTCCTTCGAAGATTATATCATCTCCCTCACTTTCTACTTCTTGACCTTGTTCTTCAAGAGCACCGACACTAATCTTTTCCATTCGCCTTTTGAGTGTCTTGAAGTTTTTAGGCGGTCCCATTATTTGTAGAGGCTTGAATAAGACCTTTAAAGTATCTGCAATCGAGAAAAGTTCATTTTACTGCTCATGTTTTAATCCTTCCTAAATTATTACTATTATATAAAAGTGAAACATTGTCTTATTACTTTTTGTGATTTTAAGGACGAAACTAGTTTTCATCAACCTCAAATTTCGCACACAGAATACTTGGCTGCACCTCTGCTCTAATTATGGGCTATAAGATTATTTTTATCACTGCTTGCAGGACTCATATATTCGAACGGATCAGAAGATGTGTCGACAATTCTTTTTTTTTATTATGAAAGAATAAGAAACGGGCATGCAGGCCACCTGATGTTAAGTGGTCACTGCAGCCCATGGACAACCACGACTAATCCCAAATAGAACAGATGTTCCATTTAAAGTTCGACGCGAATGCATTCCTACTCTTGAGGACTAAGATGGTCGCCTCCAATAATGTGTAAGCTTTTGTTCTACATTCATCGTATTTCTATAATTAAATAGTTTCTCCTAAGTAAGTTCGTTTGCCAAAAGATATTAAAAGAAAACAGTACATAATTTTATTTAAATAAAGTGAGGTCTTTGAGTATTTTTCTTGTCCAAGTAGAATAATAAACCTTCTTATAAGGTTTCTACTTCATAAACAAGGATAGACAAGTCTCGGAGATTCAATAACGTTACTTTAGCGTGGCGTATTATAAATTAGACTTTGTTTTAGTAGCAAAGGAAAACATTGTTAATTTGTCAAACGGTAGAAAATTTACTGATTTTTAAATTAAAGCAATTTTTGCTTCTCTGTAAAAAGTAGTGATTACGGGCTCACATACGTTTAACAGGACCGTAGTAGTCCTCAGGAGTAGCAAAGCATCTGTGATCTACTTTAGGTATATGTACTTCTCCTTTTCTATATAGAGTTGGTTACAGAAATGAAGAGAGCGTACTGACCACCTTTCCCACGTGAATTCCCAGGTGAAGGTGAATTACATACTAATTTACTTCTTTAGTGTCATAAAGTACATCTATTTATTTTGTTTTTATAATATAAGTAACAATGAGTAACATCAAATGAACTGCACGGTAGACTGAATCTCTCGTATAAATCTGAATAACTTTATATACAACAAAACTTTACTGGTAAATTCGATAATATGCGCTCTTATTCTTGAGTACTAGACTGAAATGTCTTAAAAAATGAAACTGTCTCATTACATCCTACAAGCCAAACAACAGCGTTATGGGAAAAGCAATAGAGGGCCGGCGTAGATGGACGTCAAAGAATAGAGTTCTACCAACTAATAAAGTCCCTTAAACAACCATCCACGGATAACGTAATTCTATTTAAAATCTTTATTATGTAATATTAATATGGAAGTGTAAATATTCCTTCATATCAAGTAAATAGACTTAATAAAAATCCATACTTTGGTAGTCCAAAGCCACACCTTCGAACAAAGCCCAAGTTAGGTAAATATCGTTATTTCCATCACAAAATAAAACGGACTTTAAATATTAAAGCAATGAATTTTGTTATATTAGCATGATGTTGTAGACTATGACTTTCCGAGAGAAAATTACATAAGCCTTAAGCCTATTAAAAGGGAACACTTACCACAAAGGGGCAGTTTCGTCTCTTGAGAAGCAAATTGTGATCTACAGTTTACTTTACCTTCAGATCCTTGAGAGCTGATCAAATGTTTATTTTACTGAGATTTTACAAAGAACATTTTTATTTCTTTTTTCTTGAAAAGATTTTTATGAAATAACAGTAACAAAGGAAGGCCTTCCACCCAAAAGTAATAGATAACTAATGTCCGGGACATTGGTAACCAATTCAGCAATTCCACCTCAAGTCGATCACAGATGCGTTGCTTATTCCTAAAGACCAATACGATTAGTTCATATTTAAATGAAGTTCCTACAACGTGTCACCAAATACAAAAATTATTTTATGTGTTACATATATATGAGGTGGTCGGTGGTATTTGTGCTGTATCTACTCGTATTTACCACTTCTCAAATATTTCGTAAGAAAGAAAAAAAGATCCCACAACGTAACAGTTAACATAGTTTTGTTTTAATATTTATTTCAAAATTAGAATCCATTTTGATATTTTATTCACGTAGGTATTAGGTTTAACTAAAAAGGAATGACACTACATAAATCTCAAAGATATATTATTTATTTATAAATTTAATTTCAGAGAAGAGAAATATCCTTAGAAAACCTCCTCATTAATTAGTTATTATTTGGGAAGATGATATACCGTCGCCAAAAGTGATAAATTATGTACCCGGATCCAACCCTAACCAATCCGTCAAATCCAGATATGGTGTAAGGGTAACGTAATTTACCTGCACGGAAAAATGGGGTGGAAATGTTATGTGGATTAGATTTTTTTCCGTATGAAATGAAAGTTATAGCGATTGCCAGCTACATTTACAAAAGAGTCGAACATTTTAGTACAAAGAAGCAACGCAGCTATGTATGACCTTAAATAGAACTTCAGTCCTGGGTAAGGTTATTTGTGACCACGACCTGCAACGACTACTTAATATTAGGAGGCTTATATGCTCATCTTGCACATAAAAAGTAGCAAACGATCATACATTCCACTATGTGGTAAGTGATCACTGGCGCCCACAAGTATGCAGTCAACTACATTAATACGAGTACCAGTCGAAGTCCCTATTTCTAAAGACAATGTTGGCTGTGACCACTTTTATGTCCCACTGATGGGCACAATTCCATTTCTACAAGTGAAGGAAACTCGGATCGAACTACACCACTCAAGTATAGGAATTCAACGACCATCTAAAGATAATATAACATGGAATTCACATCCAGCCACCCGTCTAACTACCAGCAACGATCGACGTTGCTTAGTTTTGTCTATATTTCTGCTACACACAAGCTATGGCACCATAAGCACTGCAACTAGACTTCGTTATTAATAACCTGCCTGAAGAACAGGTAAAGCTACCATATGAATTAATAAGGGGCTGAAAGATTTCAAACATAACTAAAAACAAATCTTTTGCTATTTGATTTCATTTATAGAATGTTTGCTCTTTAATTTGATAATATTTTATATGCACATGACATATGTTTACATCACTAGGCGTTGTATTCATACCCGGGGAGGGGATATTCATAACACTAGCCTATCACAGTTCTCTGAAATAACTTTACTTTCGTCGAATCATAAAAATGTCCTAACTAAATATTAGGAACCGCATAAAAAATGGACTGACGTAAAATGAAATTTTATGATAGATACGTAACAACAAAAATGTTAGAAATATTACCTTTCCAATCGCCCCTAACAAGAAGCGTTTAACGCAACTTTTTCAATTTCGATAAACTTTGTTATACGAACTTTGGATATTTATTTGGAATTCCCGGACTGTAAGTATAAGTAATACGAAGTTTAGTGGTAGAAATACCGCGAGATAAAAGTGATAAGGAAGGACTGCCTAGTAGTAAGTTTCCATCTTCTGGAACGGGTGTTCGAGACCGAACCTACCAACCCCTGGCTGACTTCCGATTTACTAAAGCTAAAGTTACGTATAAATAGTTATATAGTACAAAAATGTCGCTTCCCGTCGTATGTATGCTTAGATCTTTGAAACTACGCAACAGATTTTAATGCAGTTTTCAAAAATTGGCGGAATTGTTCAAGATAAAGGTTTACATTTACAATACATGGATATTGCAACAAAAATAAATAAAAAAATAAAGATTTGCAATGTTATGTCGTAAATGCAAGCGTGTGAAGCCAGTGTAGATAGTATCAATAATAAGTAGTAGTAATAAATTATCATTAACCGTGAAAGAAATGAAACAAACAAACCTTTATACCCAAGAATTCTAAATACTGTCCTTAAATGTATTTAAAGTCTGCCACCCTTGTCAGCGTGATGAGCTATGGTTTAACCTTCTCGATCTTAAAGGAGATCCTTACCGAGCAGATAAACAGTAATAGGTCGATAATAATAATATAAAATACTGTACGTAATTTTGGAAAACAACTGACATTTTTATAAGACAAAAAACTGTCATAAAAATAGCTAAGACACATTGCAATGTAACCTACTTTTAAATTGAATAAACCACACTCAAGTCCATTCACCCATTTGAGAGCTATGTATGTACTTCGGAAAAAACTGGTCACACAAACACACACATACTCGTAGGTTTTAAAACCTAAAGTAAACTTACAATTACAACTTTTTGAGTCAGTCGGTAAAACTTTAATCACGTACGAGCATAACTAAAGAAGATTTTTTTCAAACATCTACATGTAAAAGTTATATAAAATTTATGAATACGTGCAGCATACATGGAAATACTCTTAAATTTCAAACCTATCTCAAACTTATGAAAAGGTCTTTCATAATGTTGTGAATAACATTTTATTTCTCTTAATGAACTAGCCAACTTTAGATCTCATTAATTAACTAGGTTCTAGTTTCTTATATAGCAAGTTCTTTGTAACTTATTTTCATGTAAGATAATTTATTAACATTTTCATTGCTATGGTAACACATCAAGAAACATTTTTTTATTTTATATGTATAAATATTCTTCACATAATGTTAGTTTAAA
>DWON01007839.1:0-12580 GCA_018251015.1 Phocides pigmalion okeechobee
GGATATAGACGCGGATGCGTTCCTACTCTTGAGGACTAAGATGGTCGCCTCCAATAATGTGTATTCGGCAACCAATTAATGCGAGTTTCTCATTTGAGTTATATAAAATGGAAAAATATTATAAAACAGTTTCTTAGCAAGTCTCTGAAAATTAAAATAACTATGTAAGAAGGAATTCTGAGAATTTTCTTGTGGAAGGCTTCTGAGACACTAATTGCCGATACTCAATACTCCAGGTTATCCTTTCAATGGCAGGTCAATAATAATTAAAGAAAAATAACTTCACAATTTCCTTCCAACGAAGGGTTACGAGTACGTTTTTTGTTCTCGCTTTTCACCTTTTATTCAGTTTTCCGTTTCATTTAATTTGCCCCGTTACCGGCCAGCGCCCTCAGCGGCGTTATCCATTTGACCGGGTTGACACCTTTGTATTAATTTATTCTTTGACGTCGCTGAAGGTATTGGATGTCCGTTTCCCACTGATCCGCGATCGATACGCTTGTCACATTCGACGCTCCTTTTGTACCGACTTTTTGTATACCGATAATAAAGTCGAAACGACGCCTCTGCGAGAAATATGAATATTCGACAATCACACGTTAATAACACGTCGTCAGCGTACGTTACAGGCGTATAATAAAGCGGCAACACGCGAGGTTAAAGGCGCAAATTAAAAGTAATATTCCGTAATCCCCTAGAGTAGAAAACGTACAATATTACACGCACGTTCGCGAACCCGGTTTATAAAATTAATGTGTCCGTGAATTAAAATATCCTCGTGTCGTTCCGAGCGGTAAACTGAGACACACGTCCTCACCTAACTTGATTTGAATGAATAATGCGTGTCTCGGTTACACCAAACAGAATTATCGCGCCTCACTCTAAATAACACTCGTGTAATTAAGCTAAATTCACTTATAATCTCATCCGTGACGTCGTTCAATAGATAAAGGATAAATAAAGAAGATGCGGGCAGACGTCTGCAAGATAAAGTAGAGACAATTGGATGTTTTGTTTTGTTTATACCCGACATTCTTTTATCCAATCGGAGCTGGATTAGGACCTAGCGTTGTTTTGTTTAAGATTAGATACGCAAGTAGTAAGTATTCTAGATTTTTCTGAGGTATTTTGTACTATACTTCACGCCTATTGAAGTGTATACTTGACGATCCGTCAAAATTAGTTCAGGCGGTTTCTACATTGATCCGAACAAGCAGATGTATTAAATTCATTAGGAATAAGTGTATGTTCGACTATAATAAGAACTGAATATTGATATTCTAAACACATGACATTAGTACTTGGTAATTATTTGAAAATCGCAAATAGATTCTTCTTATATACCCTTGCTATGAAGTAACTATATGTACATACATATTGTACCATACCTACCTAATCATCTAAACGTAATGTTTTACTTCAGCGTTCCTATGCTTTTAAAAGCAACATAAAGTTTTTTTTTATGTTTAAAAGATGCATTTCCGTTCTTTTTTTCGTATTCGATATATCGATATATTTCGATATATTTCGAATTTCAATGAGCCGAAACATGAAATCAAATCTATAAAAAAGAAAACAACATAGGTATACATACAAAAAGAAGTAACAAAATAACCCGATAACAAAATACGAAGGCTGTTATCCTTCACATTATTACATCTATTTGTGGAAATATGTGTGTAATAACGGTACCAATAGTATTCTTCCGCGATAACAAAATATGATTATCTGTATGTGAGTAAACACGTTAGAGGAACGGGCCAGGAAATAACGTTAGGAATATTTGATAATTGGGTACCTACGTTACTTTATGACGACTTTCATTTCGGTTCGCAACAGAATTTGTTATGGTAAAATTGGTAGATTTATTAGAATTTTGGACATAGTTCTTAGAATTTGTAAACAGCAATGGGCTATACTCATAGCTCAAAGGACCAAAATCTGTTGGAGAAGAATGGTTGTCGAACGATCACGCGGTCGTGTGAACTGATTGAGAAGAGAAATTAAGGCTTGAATTAAGGCTTCTGCTTGAATCAGAAGATCGAGGATAGGATCGGGCTGAGTGACGCCAATACACCAATTAAAAAATATATTTATTATGTACCACATTTAATTGGCAATTAAATTACTTGAAAAGCTGTTAAATAGATTACTTTATCATCAATGAGATTTTTGGCATAATCTGAAGCTTAATATGAATCTTTGATCGGAATAATTTCAACGCTACGGTCGTTTCTATTCCGTGATTACGGTTGTTATTTTAAGATATTATAATTTGAATCGATCAACCGGTACGATACCACACCCAATTCTTGCGTGAAGTATGTTTTGAAATTCGATGGAAAAGTGTGATTGCTGGATCACTTATGTATGACACAACTATGTTAGATTCTGGAGTAGCAACGCATTTGTGGTCGATTTATTTATGATTAAATGGTCGCCTCTTATACACCTGCTCACAGTTGTCTAGGTTCAGCAGTGACCACTAAACATCACGTAAATCGAATGCTTTTTATAGGTGGGAGAACTATAGCTCGACCGGGGAAGTACCACCGCCGCCCTCATAATCCCTCTTAAATCATTACTCGCGTTTCGGATAGAGAGGTGCGGTTGCCGGCTACACTTTGAAGCGAGGCGACCATCTTAGTCCTCAGAAGTAAGAACGTATCTACGTTCGAGCTCAGATATGATTTCAGTCGTGTTTGTAATACGTGGATGTCTATGGGCTGCGACTACTTAACATCAGGTGGTTTGCATGGTCGTTTAATGCTCTACACATATAATAATATGCTTGCTTGTTTTATTACCATTTTTGAACTACTCTTTCCTTTCCCAAAATAAAACTGGTTCTATAAAATGAACATTACTTCTCACATAAATTTCACGCCAACACTTCATGGCCCGTTATATAAACAAGGAAAAGCAACACAATTAACGTACAAATCATAACGTAAGAGAAAATGGTTCGGCCTCATCACATTCCGTACAAAAGAAAATAAAGCGGCAATAAATTATCCGCAGAATATAAGGCAATAACGCACCGCGGGCTGGGAACCGCTGACAAATGTTCGCGGAACTGAGACACGGGTATTAGAACAAAAGAAACTTGTGTTTTACAAGTAAATTCACGTTACCAACGTTATGAATTGGTGTTATTTAAATGTGTTCAGTGTATCTACTACATGTCGATACAAATATAATAATACAAGCGGCCCGGCCCAGCTTCGCTCGGGTAGTAGAATTCATATTTACTTATATTATTTTTCTTTCATACAAAAATTAAACATTTATTTCGAACAACAACTGAATTACTATATTTATTTTAACTATGTAGTTTCTCGTTCAATTTACAAAAAAAATATGCACCAAATCTTGGATTTTTGGAAAATTGGGAGAAAATCCATCTAATACTTTCTGTGTTTATCACAAACAGACAGACGCGACGGGGGACTTAGTTTTATAATATTTAGGGATAAGCGTGGTAGACTGTGATCTAACTCTTCCCAATAGATATCAGAGAGACTCGTTCCCAGCAATAGGACAGGAATCGATTGTTGACGATAATTCCCGTCCTTTCACCTCACTTCCTCTTCTTGTCACCATTATATATTTTACCTGTAAAGAAAAAAATCTTATATTAGAAGCAAATAAATGCGCAAAACAATGAACCAATGTAAATAATATAAACAAAGGTAAATATTATACCAATAACTGTTTTCTTACATTAAGTCTTGGTTCGAGCAAACAATGAAATAACGTATTGGAGTTAACCTTGGATTACAATATGTCCTTTTCTTTAAATTTAGGATGAGTATAGCCGAAAGCATATCTTGTACCAATGATTGATATACGACCAACCAGTATTTAAATAAATATCTTTGAATGCACATAATAAAAGAAAAATATAATAAGACTTTCATAACTTTTGTCAATGTTTTTGTAGCATTGTTATTTTAAATTACAAATATAGTTAATCGTAACGGTGTAGAACAATTAAACATTTTTACAGCTGATCGTTGTCCACCATGACAGTTTATTTTTTTAATTAGCTGACTTAAATATCAAACTGAGATCATGTATTACCATAGTGAAAAATCTTAAATAAATAGTTAGTGAAATTGAAATACGGCTTACTACAAAATATCTTGTGATTTAATCATACTCTTTATTTAAACGTAAACTTTATTCTTTAGAATTATGTTGAATCGAACTAAAGTACATGTGATACAAACAGTTTAGATGATACCTGTATTATTTCTCTTTTTTAATTTTTTTTTATTTAATAGGTAATTAATTTGACAAATATCTCTGTTTACAATTGTTTTAGACGATTTTTGAGGTAAATGTTGTTTTAGTGTATAGAGCTGGCAACAACAGATTTTTCTATTCTTTAGCTATTAATTTTTGTACTGCTGCGTTTTGATTTGAAGCGTAGTAACACTGATATAATTTAATAAATAAATTTTGAATAAAATAGCAACGGCGGTAGGCCTGAGGTCTTTTTGTGCATTTTGTTAATTGTATTTATCATTTAACCTTATCTCAAATGAATCCTAATTTCATACTTAGATATTAAGTAGTGATAAATTAAGATAATTAGAAGCTATTAGGCAAAAATAAATAGTTCAGGTTATTAACACAATTACTTTTCCCCCCGTAGACGTTAAATACTCTTAAAAACTTGTAATTTGTAAGTAAAAAATACAAAATAAATCTCCGACATTCACCTAATCGATTACTCAAAAGCTTAAAGGATTAGAAAAGATTAACTGTTCTTCAAACTCCTATAAAAACCCTCTCGTCGCCTATAAAATGTATCTAAATAGGGATAATAATTTTCGTGAGTGATAGATTGTTACAGTTTTTGTACATAACAAGTACTTGTATGTTTACAGACATCTTCATCAACCAATTAGAGTACCATTGCTGGGCACAGTTGTACTTTAAAGGTGGAAGAACTGTAGTTCGACCGGGGGGTACCACCACCGCCCTCATAATCCGCCGTAAAGCAACTCTTGCGTTGCGGTTGGAGAAGTGCGGTTGCCAGCTACACTTAGAAATTTTGGTGACCATCCCAGTTTTTTGGAGTAGCAATGCATTTACGTACGAGCTTAAATAGAACTTTAGCTCTGTTTGAGATTGGATGCAGCTGCAGCGACTCAATATCAGATGGCCTACATGTTCTGTTTTTCTTCTATATAAAACTAAACATAATAATACTAAAAACACACTAGAAAAGCCACTCCAATAAATGTAATCGATATTTACCTAAGTATTATCGCACTGAGCAATGAAAACACCACGTTAATTTAATTTATTACTTCTAACGCCATTCGCTACGTTATATCTACCAAACTCTGTTACTAATTAATAGATAATATTTACTCTGCTCACCTATAAATTTTCGTCTAATTAGAACAATGTTTTCCTGTTGTCTGCGTCGTAGTCAATTATCCCATACATCGTTATCTCAGTCACCTAATCAGGCAAAAAAGTAAGTCAAGCTAACGCCCTCCAGTTGCTAAGCAACAATCAGACGTTAGCGGGCATAAGCAGGAATATTCCCATCACGTTGTGGTAAATTGGTTGCCCTCCGAATTCGTGGCCCGTGCATCGGCATAACTTGCGGAATACGCGTATGAATACATTACCGGCCTTCATCGAAAGAGATCGAGAGGAAATTTGATGTTTATAGTAATTTCAGTTCAGCTTATAACGCTTCATATGACCGCGTTTGTGTAATCACGATTTGACTGAAGCTGATAAATACCATTTACATTTTTTTATGTGCGGAGAGTAGCAAACGAGCTTGTAAACCAGCTGATGTTAAGTAGTGGCAGCCCACAGACATCCACGTACAACCGCAAATACGACCGAAATCCCATCTGAGCTCAAATGTAGATACGTTGTTACTCCTGAGGACTATGATGGTCACGTCGCTTCAAAGTGTAGCCGGCAACCGCACCTCTCCAACCGAAATATAGGTAATACTTTACGACAAGTTATAAGGGCGGGGGTGGTACCTCCCCGGTGGAACTATACTTCTCCCATCTTTCAAATCTAATGATGTATATTGTCTTACAGTGGTGACGCGCTTAAACTTAGTATTCTGTAATAGAGTAAAAAAGATATAAAATACAGCATCAATAAGAATTGGCATCGAAAAGGCAAGCAAACGATACAGATAGTATTACTCTTTAATTAATCTCAAAATACGAACTAATGGAATTTGATAAATGCACTTCAAAAATGACCCTTTGCTATCAAAATAATAGTTTTCAAAACTGTACCTCAAATTTAAATTCGTATTCGACCAACGGCCGTCGGACAACTTTAAAACAACACTAGGAATAAATTTAGTCGAATGGCGTTGACAGTTTTACCGAAAAAAGGCCTAAAAAGGTCCATAGTTCTCCTTTTACGAGCATAAAGTGTAGTTTTCATGATCAACTTTATTTTATTTACTGCCTCGTCCTCTTACATGCGAGTAACGAACATACGATATTATTCATCGAAAAAGTCTAACGACTAATTACCAAAAGAATTGCTAAAACATTCTATTTATTACAATTATACATTATTTGTTCACGCTTGCTTCAAAAATCGATTTAAATATATATACTCATAAATTATACAGCTTTATTTTTAAACTTTATATATATTTAACAAATATATAAAAGGAAGAAAAAAGTCCTATAAATCACCTTTTTACTTTGCCTACTTATTCAATTTAACAACCTATTTAACCAGCTAAGGAGTGGAGTTACATGAACTATTAACGACAATTATTTTTGGTCTTTACTTAATCTAACATAACATACAGAAATAAATGAATAAACGGAAAACGTTTCACATTTATATAATAGTACGGATTTTTATGTCATAAAAGTAAGTTATTTAGAGTTATACGGTTATTTATAGGTAAAAGTTATGGATAAATAAAGTTTATATACAGAAATAAGTTTGTTTTCGCTATTAAAAAGATTTAACAAGCGAGATTTTTTCGCTTAATCGCTCCTACTCGGACTCTGTTAAACAAGACCTTAACCACCATTTGGGCACAGTTGTTTATAAACAGAAATAAGTTTTTGATACTAAAAAGATTAAACAGTAGAGATTTTTTCGCTTAATCGCTCTTACTCGGACTCTGTTAAACAAGGGTTTAACCATACCACCGTATGGGTACAAAACTGCGAAAAGTCCAGAGCCCGTTGCATTTCCACACATTTCCAAATGCAATTCAATTTACACATCAAAAGGCTTTTAAGCTATTTAAAAGGAATTCATTAAAATAATATTTTTGTACGTGTAAGCGAGTGAAATGTTTTTTTTTTATAAGTCAAGTTATATGTAAGAATAGATGATGATGTACATAGATGTAAGAATGAAATTTATAACAGATATAGAAGGGTTAATTATCATAACATTTCTAGCTCTTACGAGTTTGTAGGTTTGTATTTCATCATATAAGTAAATAAATCAATTAGCTGCATTTTCACTTTTTCTTGGA
Source organism: Phocides pigmalion okeechobee (assembly GCA_018251015.1). Taxonomy (NCBI): domain Eukaryota; kingdom Metazoa; phylum Arthropoda; class Insecta; order Lepidoptera; family Hesperiidae; genus Phocides; species Phocides pigmalion. Next base: position 7,511 of record DWON01007839.1, read on the forward strand.
ACCATGCCGCATGGGCACGGACTCCCTTTAGACTGTTTAGGTTAGGCTTTTATTGTAATTAATTTTAAGATTTTCATCATTGTAAATATGAAAATAAATTATTTGTACAATCTTTATCTTCTATTTTGCCCTTGTCGCCTGCAACTTGCTCCTATTTTACCCCCTTAAAGGTGAAATTTCCAAAATTCCTTTCTTAGTTTTCACTTATATTACATACAGAACCTCACTGCAATAGTTCAGTACTCTACGTTCGGCGTTTCTGGCTATGCGTTGGACTTTGGATTTATCTAACTGACAGATATTTCATGTATATAAATTAGTAAGATTAAATACAATGACAGATGAATGCTATACATTACGTTTATACAAAACATCACAATATTCTTAATTCGAGAAAACACTTGCGTTGAAACAAACAAGTTTGGTGAAATATTTGCTGGCAAGTGAGCCCAGTTTTTCTCGCCGTAGCCAGTTTATCCTGACAAATGGGGGCTGCATTATTGCGGCCTACCCCCACTTTCTCCCACTTCCCCACCTCCCTTCAGACCTTGACGTCGAGATGTATTCCTTCACATTGTTTGTGGTTATTTGACAATACCGAATTAAGTTGACTATGACTTGACGGTTATAGAGTTTTTATGTGAGTCCAGATATATTTGGAAATTCTATACTAAATGCACCATGCCGCATGAACATGAAGTCCCTTTACACTGATTCTGTTAGTCTTTTATTATGATTAGTTTTAAAGTTTTCATCATTGTAATTAACCTATAAATTATATGTAATTATTGATTTCTTAAATGCAGTACTAGATACGCTTGTTTTAATGCGAAATACTTGTTTTTGTTTACGCAAAACCTTAATAGAAATAATAAATGTTATATGAATAGTAATTAATTTGTAAAGTGAAATGTGGGAATTTTGTTTTATCGTAGAACTTTAATTGAAATAAAAATATAATAGTATGTAATGTGTGTTTTTGTAACGTATAAAGTTATTAAAGAGGCAGGTGAGGAAAGTGCAGAAGTATCTTACGAAAACTTGTTTGTACCTAGTTTTAAGTTTTTTAAGAAATCATGAGTAAACAGGTATTATTCATGCCAAGTTAATACTTATATTTGGTAAAGATAAATAAATAAACACACTCACAACCTAACGCAAGGAACCCTATCATGGTAACAACACAAATAAACACAACAACAACGAATACATAAAGACCCAGACCCAAAAATCCAAATTCATAATTTAAATTTTTTACTGGGAATCGAACCCGCTGCGCCCTGTTAGTGAAATTTGTTATTTTACCGTCACCCAACACGTGTTTCCATTAATAAGAATTAAAAATGACTTTGTAGGTGGCTGAAAATAAGCATGTAATTAACCCTAGAAATATAAAAAATACTGGCTTTGTACATAATAATAATACGTCGCCTATAAAATACGTACGCAAGAAACCGCCTTAGCGTTCCATTTAGCAAATTAAATTACTAACACAAAAGAATACCGCCTAAGTCTTGTTCCCTTGACGGGCACTACTCTTTATGTTAAATCTTAACTGATCCAGTGTTTATCCCCACTTAATGCCATGGCAATGCGACATATAAACTTAACTTGCCCTTGTTTCATCGCGTACAAGTAAGCGATATTCTGTTAACTATGTGTTGTCACAGAGTAGAGAAATGTCCACGTGGTATTTACTCTTGTTGCAGTATGTCAAGGACAGGCGAAAATTTTTGACAGTTAAGATTGATCTTTCTCTGTACCTACCAATCCTGTAAACTAATCATTGTGTCGATCTATACGTTTAGAAATTTATTTAGTAGAAATAGATATAATCCTGGTAAAAAGTGGCAAAATCAACTGACAATCATAAAGACTAAATTGGACGATAAACCTAATATCATAAAAAAAGTTTCATTGTACTAACTGAGTAGAATGAAAATTTTCTTTATGATATTCAAGCGTACGAGCATATAGCTCATTTCGTGGTAAATTTACAACGTCACTCACCCATGGACCATGTGACCAATCATAGAATTGGAATCTCACATGAAGTCGATTAAAGATGATTGGTACTTCTAACGTATAAAATATTTACTCGCTGCGATTTTGGTAATTTTAAAGTAATGACCGACTTTTGCAGTCTTCTGTTTTATAGTACATTCAATCACAACTATATTCGTAGATGCGATATTGCTTTTTTTCTCTTAATTTTTTACATTCTATTTTTAAATATATGTTTGTTTGGAAGTATCAAAATAAAGTTTTGGTATCGCCTACAGTACCTACTCTTGAACACTAAGATTTTCATTTCGCAAGTTAAAGCCGGCAATTACCTCTTTTCACCGAAACGTACGCTTACACTAGAAATGCGTATGGTATTAATATATTCCAAGTCGATTCATAACAGTTTTACCAGCTTTTTTAAAAGATGGAAATCGTGATGATCCTCTGCATAAAAGCTCGGAGCTCGAGGTAAAAGGGTATATCAGACTTGTACTGACTAAAACCACAGTCTGTTCCTACTCAGCCCTTAAATTGCAGAAGCCGCGGATCCCAAACAGCCACCGCGATAAAAACCTCGCAAGTCTAACTCGATGGTGTTCAAACAAGTTCCTTATCTCCAACTGCAGGGTTACTTACCATAATACGGTGCATTTGAGTTAAATTATATGCGAAATGGAAAAGCTCTGTTACGCCTTCAGAGGGTTGCTTGCATCCATCAAGTGGAGTTATGTGTGGAAATAAACTTTGCGGAGATTTTCAAACGGTTACCAGATACCCTATCTCGGGTTTAAACGCGGTTGAAACTAAAACTTATTTCGCTCGCGCATAAGTAAACATCCGAGATATTTAGGTATCGAGTAACACGCTTAGTAATGAGGAAAATTGTGCTCACTGAGAATTTTAACAACCCAACTTTAAAGATAAGGTTTTATACAATCAATATTTAGATATAATAGCTCTATCTACGCAGCATTTATAAAATTCTATCCTATAATGCGTAAGTGTAAATAGAATTTACTATACAAGTGGTGCGACCAACTTAAAAAAGGTAGTCGTATGGAGTTTCTTTCGCTGCTATTTCTCAAAAACGAGTCAAATCAAAACCTTACGAATTATTTATTTATTATTATTATTTATATTACGAGTCGGTGGTAACTTATTAACTTTCAATACAAGTAGCATAAATAATAATTTCTAACATATATAAAAGGGGATGGTAATGACAGACATCAGGATTAACGCTCAGAATCCCCTGGACTTAGAATCCTGGAATTTGTAGATAGATTAATTATATAGCACTAAGACATTTTGGAAATTTCACTAAGTAAATAGGGGTTGAAAGTTGTGATATCGAAATGAAATTTAGTAACGTTAGAAGCAAAAAGCTATAATATACCATATAATATAATATACCATATTATATAATAATATGATAGTATGGTATTAGCAGTACAATTAACGAGCATCGTATAAAACTAACTTCAAAACTAAAAATAACTTCAAATAGCGTAATAGCTCAATGGCCAGTGAAATTGCGGCGGACAGTGTAATCGATCAATCAGCCGCGGTCGCCACTCCCTATACGTACATTTAGCATTTTTGCTGCCAACCGACGTAACAAATGATCCGTACTTCTTATCTAGAAGCAATTGTAAAGCTAAATCTTATGAGAATTCTACGATTCGATAATATTTTAGTCTTTTATAGCTACCTTTTTTATGTAAGAAGAGTAGCAAACCATGCTCTTTTACTTATAACGATTATAGCGGCTTATAACGCTTCATATGACCGCGATCGTGTAATCACGATTTTACTGAAGCAGATAAATAACATTTTTTTATGTGAGAGGAGTAGCAATCGACCGTACAAACTAACTGATATTAAGTAGTAGCAACTCATACACATACACATTCACGTACAACCAAAAACACGACAGAAATATGTCCAATATATACCACCAATATGTACCGGGTGTAATCGTTAAGTGTGTACAAACGACTGTTCCATAACTGTTACAAATATCAAAAAACTTAATACTGATATCGAAAGTACTTGACCTAATGAGTTTTATATGACACTAATAACTTTAAAAAAATAACACGAGAAATATCATTTAATAGTTATTCATTGTATATATTATATACTAGCAGCCCGCCCCAGCTTCGCTCGGGCAATAGAGGTCATATTAAAAACCTTAATATAACATTTAGAGCAATAGTGTAACAACTCACCAACTGTCCTTAAATAAATTTGAAATCGTAGTTCTTATTTCGCACGGACAGTAATGTTTGAGCGGAAACCATAACGATTTGGTTCGACGCAGTGGTCATGATTGATTCGTTTACGGATTAGCCTGACACGTCACTTTCGGTTACAGAATTAGGCTGGCTGTCAATGGGTAACACAGTTTAAAGCCGGGCCGCGATAAACTAATTTCGTCAGACCAACTCTATTAGGGTTATTCGTATGCTTTCACTCACGTTATATATGGAAACATTTTTGGTGTGTGAAATAAATAAAAGCTGTAAAAGCCTAGGGGTTTTTACTACAACCTGTCCAGGGTTATAAGGGCATCGGATTTTACCTATCTTAAAAAGTATCTTAAATTTCATCTGTGAATTACTACTAGATTTAACGGTGAACGACACCGTCGTGGGAATACCTGCATACTGGAACCTTGTTCTCTATAAAGTTTTTAAGGTGTGTAAAGTCTATAAACCGTTATTTTTCAGCGTTGCGGATTAAGGCCTAACCCTATTTACTTAAGAGGCAACTTGTGCCCAGATGTGAGGCAGAAATAGTTTCATAATTCTTAAATTCTATTCTTAAAAGGTGGTAGGGCCGTTAGAGCTCGCCTGGGGCGGTACCACCGCCACACTCATAACCCGCCGTAAAGCAACATATTCTTCATGTATTATGTTTCGGTTGGGGAGGTGTGGTTGCCGGATACACACAATTGGAGGCGACCATCTTAGTCCTCAAGAGCAGGAACGCATCCGCGTCGATCCTTAAATAGAACTTAGGTTCTGTTTGAGATTGGACGTGGTTGTCCATGGGCTGCAG
>DWON01007840.1:0-12578 GCA_018251015.1 Phocides pigmalion okeechobee
AAATGATAATTATTATTGTGACTTCAATCGCAAGCGCATCGACTTACCGTTTTGGAAATAAACGTGGTGAGATCTTTTTACTAGGCTATTTCGTCACTCATTAACATCGCGGCGTTATTTAAATAAAAAACATTAACAATGGCAAAATACCTCGCTCAACTAGGTATCGACGTGAAACCTGAGCACGACTGAGTTTCATTACAGGCATCGACGAGTCACTAAAAACGTTTTACCTCTTTACACACTCACACAAACTAGAGCAGGTACTAATACTTACGAACTGTTTCATTAACGCTCATATAATTAGCGTCGCTTACTGTGTATTCACAAACCTTGCATTTTTTACTCCTTAGGCAATAATAACAATACTAAAACAATATTATTTTATTCAATTGTACACCACCCGCATTTTGTTGTTTCCATGACATTCCAATATAGGTAATAAAATTGTTTACATCAGTATACATCAGTGACGCAGCGCGCAGGTACAATGAGAAGACAATTTAGAAAGTCTCAGAATATTATCTGAGAGAATTAGTTGTGTTGTTTGACAGGTAGTTTTATCAAAGAAATTGTACACAATCATGTAAGACTACATGTAGACATTTGTAATCAACCCTAAATAGAAACTGTTACGACTTTTCAGAACGTTGGAACACCTTAAAACACAGCCATTACCACTACTGTTAAAAAACAGACTAAGTATGGCGGTAGTGTCTTTGGTATCGAACCACTAAAATTTCTACCATCCTTCAGATTTCATAATGAGTTGTAATAATTGAATAGATTGTTGTAAAAAATTAAACTTCAAGTAGAACATTTGTTAGTTTGCATTACTCACTTAACATGGACCAGTTACTTAACAATATTGGAATACATTAACAAGAAATATTGATTTCTAAAGCTGAGTTATTTGTTTCTAATTTAGATACCTGATGGTTAAAGTATTTAATTATACACCACTTTTTGCAGCTAACATTAGGATTATTACAGCTCAACTTAACTTTGAATGTAACACTAATACTTTTTTATATTACTTAGATTTTTAGGCGCTTTCTGAATTTTATTGTATTTCAATCAATTGCATTATAATTACAATATAACACAACATGGCGGTGAAACATGGAACATGTTTTAATTACTTTTATAAATTCCGAAAGTCAGCATCTTTCTAGATAAAAGTATTAATATTAAATAAAAATGAATTTATAGTCTTTGGTATTATTAAAAATAGTTCTACAAAGATTATTATTACTTAATATAAATCAGTTAAATATTTGTGAATTAATGCCGCCGTTATTGAACTGTTATATGGACGGAGCGATAACTTTCCGCTTTTATAATGCACTCAATAGATTAGATAGCATTCTCATATGTAATGTATGTCACACCTTAGATTATATGGAGGGTTTTTACACTAACCAGTACAGCTGTTTTGTAGAGTATATGAAGTTTTTTGTAATTACAAAAACAGAATCGTGAGAACGATATTGCAAGCCGGTGCCGTCGAACGTGCTAGTACGGCAAGCTTCCCCGCTTCCACCGGCCAACAAAATGCATATATAGTTGCAATCTTTTTTATGTATCATAGTTGAGAAGAACCTGAAGCATAATACGCAATGTTCGTTCGTTCGCCATAATACTCACTGGTGGGAATACAGTCGTCGCAAACTGGAAAGTTAGTTGAAATAAATAGCTCTGCGCCTGAGCTGATCATCCGGTTATCGTGACGGTACCTGATCCATACCGGTAAGTGCATAAACACCCGATTGTAATACTCTGTCAATGAATGTATGAAACGTTAAAGATTTACTAGCCCAACCCATATTGTACGATCAGGAGCATTTTCCAAGATATATAATAATAACTTGCAGTTTAGGTCGCACTTATTTGGCATTGCAGAAAGGAATTGGATACATTTCATGTTTACTTTCATATGAATGGTTACACCACATGAACAGCGTACATTCGTAGGTTGTGTGGAAATCGCACGTTTCTCTTTATTGATGCTTACGTCACACTGATAACAAGCTTGTTGATAATGCCACGTATACCCCATCCACACCACATATTGTAAACGTACCTATCTGTTATGATAGATGACTTCGATAAAATTTAAAATCATTACAGATTGCATGTGTTCATCCAATCTAAAATATTCTCTGCGTGGCGATCTCCAAGAATCTGGTTTATCAGTTTTCATCATTGATACTCAGTTTTATGCGCCTTCATATAACCTAGGTTTTTATGATTAATTAGTAAAACACAGCTCATAAGTAAATGGGAAACTACTAGGTGAAATATTTAACAAGGATGTTCGTACGGGTATTTTTGAAAACTGTAACATAACGTTACATTGCATATACCTATTTTATTTACTATTACATATACGGAAGGAATAGCTATGACTTTTCCTTCCGAGAAATTCCATGGAATTTCAGACATTGTCAAAAATTTTATGGGTTACCTCTAGTAAATAATTTTACGCGTATCTCCATGCTGCTTAAGACACAAACGTTTTTTATCATTATTTAGTGTCATTGAATAGCAGACATTGATTTTTGACAAAAACCTCTAAATTCATTAATAAAAAGGACTTTAAACCCTTATTACCAATCCATATCATGGTGTATAGTGCAGTTAACCTCCAGTCATAATAGAAGACCTGGGGCTTACAGGACATAGGAAAAATTGCAGCGATCTAAATTGTTGCATAAGGTTCAAAATAATTAACACATATATTTAGACTTATTTTACAATTGAATAATATAGGCAAGTAAAACATTTTAACCTATAAATATCTATTCGTAACAGTTTTTGCGTACTTTACATTTACCGTCACAAAATCACGTGAAAAGTTAGATGGCCGTGAGACAATTAGCTAATTTACTTAATAGGTAAATTAGTCATAACAACCTACCTACCTGCATACTTCCTTGTATTGTCAAACCGTTTACTAATTATTCATTTTGTTTCAGTATTTCATTCAACTTTAGTCGTTTGTTTTATACTAATATTTACCCGTAGCTTCGCTCGCGTTAAAGCCCTTAAATAAATATCAAAGATCACTGCAGCAAGTGATAACTAAAACAATAAACTGGTACCTCACCTCAACAAAAAAAAACATAATAAGTGACACAATAAAACAACATGAAATATACAAAAAATTAAATAACTGAAGCTACAGCCAATAACATATTAATTTAAAGGCGTTGACAAATTCAATTTTTTTGACAAACAATCATGTCTCCCAATTTTTTTCTTAATATAAGTATCCTATGTCCCTTTTAATACCTCTAAGAATATGTGTACAAAGTTTCGTGATAATCAGATGAGTAGTTTTGGCGCAAAAACGTAAAAAACAAACTTACATTCGCATTTATAATTTTAGGATGGATACAATATAATGCGCATAAATTAGTTTACCTTAATATAAATGATAACGATTTCCTTAATCGTATTAATAGTTTTAAAACTATTAAGCGAAATAATAATAATTTATCCATAAATTTGAAGCAAATGGAAACATTTTCCTTATCTTAATAATTTACTATTTGTACTTTTGTGTTGTTCAATACAAATGCCGTAGTTTTACTTCTAAGGTTCCGATTGATTGAGCAACGAAAAGTTTCATTCGCAGTAGATTTTTATTTTTATGTCAAAAAGACGTAAACAATTATTAGCTTGGCTGATTTGTAGGCAATTGTGATGAGATGCATAACAAAGTTTAGTCTATGTCCAGTTTCCTGAAGGAACCTTGGTTGCTGTCCACTTTGGAGTCTCCTGTTCGTTTGGACTCATCAGTGCCAAAACTCATTTCAGTTTCCATCCACGGCCGGTACTCATTGAATTTGTTGACCCAATATTCTACAATAAATAATAAAATATCTTTAGTTAACTGGATTCGAAATAAATATAAATATGGATAAGTTTAAGGACTAGGTATAGAAATTCTTATTTGACTTTTTTCTCTATGAAGGATATTCATTTATTCAGAATATACACGTGGGACATAAAGTAAAAAACTACATTTATCGCTTACAGTTTTAAGTTGAATTGGCTTGTTTGGTTTTAATTAAAGAAACGACAAAGGCATCCTAAGTAGCATCATGAATGTAGTCCATTTGATCTTAAGTAACTTTAGCCGCCGATAATAAATTGAATTACTCAAAATAGAACAAGAATCTTAAGTGAGGTCGATCACAAATATTTGGACTATCCCCGAAAATGCAATTATAACGGGTCATAAAGTAAGTCTGCCTTAGCAGAATGATTATTATTCTGCATACAACTGGCTAACGGATACTTATACAAGTGAGAATACTATCTCAGCAGGTCCCTCAGATTTTTTAGAGTTATGATTACGTTCATGAATAATTATCACTTGCTCAGACATTGCAGAAACTAGTCATAAGAAAATCTATATGCGTGAAAGTTTGCCATAAGTGTTCTTAAAAGTGGAGGAGGTCTAAAAACCACAATTGGCCGTGACAGTACAGCATAATTCTTCTCATACTGAGGGAAACCCGAGCATTGGGACAATAACATCCCCAGAGTATAGCAGAGGGTCGATGAGGAAAAGATAAAGTACATACCAATAATCTCATTAAAAGTACCGCCAGTACCCCCATACTCTTGTGGTAGAGAGTCCTTGGGTACTATATCATGCAATTCTTCATGGGTCTTGTGTATTTTTAACTGTAAAAACAATGATATTACATAATTAAAAAAATCTAATTTAATTATTTTGGAACGGATATAGTTAACTGGGATAGTCACAGAATCTTCCTGACCTGAAAATATATCTAATATAGCCTACAATTTTATATCGTTTTATGAATTATAAAATGTATGAATGAGTTTATATAACCCGTAATTTTATTAATGACAAAAATACGCTCATATTCGCTTGTAAATAATTTTGAAAAATACAAAATTATTTAAATCCTAGTTTCAACATGTTTTCGTTCTCCGTGTACAATTACTCCCGTACTATGGCGTATAGTCTTATCGTTTACTTATTAAAAAGTCAGAAATATATTATACAAATAAAACGTAATTATTAAGACACTCTTTACTAGCATATAATGCTAATAAGTTATTATGCTTATCAAAGATGAGTATAAAGCTTAAAACCTTCACATCACATCATCATCACAAGCCTTAGCTTTGTTTAAAATAACAAGTTGTCCAAAATAAAGATATGTTAACTTATAATAACAATTACGATATTTAAGAAAGCATATATACCTACCCTTTGTTTCATTTTTTCTGTTAAGAAAGTAGAAACGAGTTTGAATATTATTTCTATACCAGGCGGAACATTCATGTGATGACTGCCTTTTAAACGAAGGGGCAGCGAATCCTGAAATAATAATTAAAAACTCTATGTTATAACCATGTCCGTGTCCAATTTAGACGTATGCGAGTTGCGTGTCACAAAGGTTTTCTGGCTCTGTTCCCGTTAAGGCAAACATTTAAATAATGGATTTAGATTTGTGTGTGGTTGCCGGATACACGTTATTGGAGGCGACCATCTTAGTTCTTAAGAGTAGGAACGCATCCGCGTCCATCCTTAAATAGAACTTCTGTTCTATTTGAGATTGGACGTGGTTGTCGATAGGCTGCAGTGACCACTTAACATCAGGTGGCCTTCATGCCCGTTTCTTACTCTTTCATAATAATAAAAAAAAATCTTAATTTTAAATTTCGGTCTTGTCTTATTAAACAACATGGTACACAAAAGGTACAGGATAAGACTGGAGGTACAACCAGTTAACCAGCACAACGACGAAGATTCAATAAGTCTTCGCCTGAAAGAGACACAAACAAAAAATATATAAAAGCAGCTAAAGTTTTCACTTCAAAAAAAGAAACAAAATAATAACGTTAGACTAAATATTGCTTTCATATAACAGAAAGGAAGTAAGTATAACGATAATGAATTCAACGGAACGCGTAATTGTAACGCGGCTGGTGACTGCCGGAACGTTTCGGAACGCATAGTGCACTTGTGCACAATTCCGGCTTATTCGGCGACTCGTTGAAATTAAGCAACACCTGTTAGCCGTTTATTTCAGTCGAATTGTTGGACGCGGCGCGAGTTTGCGCCATATTATTTATTCTCCAATTATTGTACAACCTCAATTCAATGGTTAAATCTTCGGCAATAAACATATTCGACAGGTGGTAGAACTAAATTTGATGATAGAACTTTAGTTCGTTAGGGGAGGTAACGTTGTCACCCTCAATCCGCGAGGTGCCTCGCTGTCTTCAATCCGCGTGAAGCAACTTGTGTTTCGGTTGATGGTAGAACTAAGTGCGTTAGGGAAGGTACCATCGTCGACCTTAATCCGCGCGTTACCTTGCTACCCTCGATCTGCGTGATGCAACTAATATTTCGGTTGCAGAAATGCGGTTGCGACCACACTAACGAGACAACTATCATAGTCTAGGATAGGACTTAGGACTTTTTATTACTCTACCTCTGAAGACTGCGATGGTCGTCTCACATGCAAATGAACCGGTAATATTATCATGTCTCGTTTATGAAAACACTAGTGACCCGAGCCAGGTTCTCTCGGGTAATAGAGTTTATATTTACTTACATTATTCTTCTTTCATACATACATCCAGTCATTACCTAGTTGCAAAAACTAACAATTAGAGACATCCATTTCGAACGATAATCGAATTACAATATTAAACTTAACTATTAAATTTCTTGTCCAATTTACAGAAAACTTAACTTTTTATGTACCACTTTTGCACCAAAACCTTCCTCAGGAATCACCGTAGCTGTTGTTGAAAACTGTGAGAAAATCCGTCCAGTACTTATTGAGTTTATTACGAACAGACAGACGGAAAGACGCGACGGGGAACTTTGTTTTATAATATTTACAGACTAGAAAATTGAACCGTGTACTACAACTATAGGCAGTTCCAACCGATTGCTAAGTAAATCTTCGAGAGTTACTAGTATAGGAAATATGACAACCAGGTATGAGTCAACGCATTTTGAAGTAGTAACAGCAAAAATTCTGTGAAAAAATAAACAAGGTAATAAACGTAACGAAGTAATTGTTTTATTGCGCAGTTGATTCCGCAAATGATTAATTAATACGTACACATAAATAATATGTAAATGTCTGTTGTCGTTCGATTTTTTTACATGAGAGTAGCAGCAAACGAGCATGCAAACCACCTGATGGTAAGTAGTCGCAGCCCATAGACATCCATGTACAATCACAAACATGACTGAAATCCTATCTGAGCACGAACATAGATGCGTTGCTACTCCTGAGGACAAAGATGGTCACCTCGCTTTAAAATGTAGCCGGCAACCGCGCCTCTCCAACCGAAACACAAGTAATCCTTTACGGCGGATCATGAGGGCTGCAATGGTATCTCCCCGGTTGAACTATAGTTCTCCCACTTTTAAATGTGTAAATGTGTGTGGTCCCTCGATTTTTAATTTTTAAATGTTTAAAACATTATTTTCTTTTCTGTCTGGATATTAGAATTTTAAAACAGAACTTAAAAAAACTACCCTTATTTAAATCGGCCTTGCGCACCAAGTTTTAAATAAATTTATGATTGCAAAAAATGTGATGTAAGTACTAATTTACGTTTTTTATGTTTTGGTTTTGGTTCCCTTTATTTGTGCTTTAAGACATTTTTTTTTCATTACATGATTCCAGGTCTACCGGAACCCTATAGGATTTAATTCTCTTGCGAGTGTCAAAATATGTGGCATATGCAACCATATCGATAAACTACATTGACTTGGTAATTTGATTTTATCACAGCTGTAAATATTATATACCGGTGAGTAATTATATTTACTTCAACTTGATACCTACATGCGTACCTGATAACAAGATTTCTGACAGATGTATACGGAGAAATAATATTATAAGGGTTTCTTTATTCCTTTTAGCCGATGTACTGATTTTACATTGTACCCTTGACGTTCATTATGTGCATGTAAATACCTTACAATGAAATAAAATATTTGAATTTGAATTTGAATTTTGAAGAATTTTAAAAATATTGCCCGTCTTTCACCCAACAATTCATTTATATATGATTATAAACTAATACTGTCGCGGGATTTATACATTTGGTATGCTAAGTATTAAATCCTCGGTACAAGAGAACAGTGTCCCAAGAGAATATGTCGTGAAGAAATAATTCTCTTCGCTGCAATGAATATACACAAACAGATCACGTGCGTCCGTTTGTCCGGCAATAGACTATGTGATTCGGTTGCTGAGGGAATTTGAGGAATATAGGATATCCACTACTATAAATGGATCCTTTACTATATACCGGGTACAGACTTAAAACTAGTATTCACATGTACATACATAGAATACATAAAATTTTGTGTTATCTATTTCGGTTTTAACGAATAAAACTATAGAAATACGAAAAGAAAGTGTAAAGCTGGGCTACATGAGTACTTTTTCCATAGAGAATCGCAGCATAATGACTAATTTATAATATCACAGATAATATAAATACTAATATGTATTATCTGTAATATTATTATCTATACTGTATTATCTGTAATAGACAGTACAAGTCTCTTGAAAACGCTGAATTAATATAAAACTGATATAATTAAACATTATGAAAGAAATTATTCTGTTTGACTGATTGATTAGTAAAATTTAAGTTTGAGCTCAAATCTCCAAATTTAAATTAGCTGTCATTTTCCAGAATTGTTTAATTTAAAACGATTTTTTAATTACCTGTCATTTTGAACTATGTATATGTATATTTTTTAAAACCGAATTTAATTTTACTTTAAAAATAAAAACAATAACACTCAAGTATTGGACATTGTAAGCACTTATACCGACCTCCCCGCCCACTGATATTTCAATATTAGACGCTTAGTAGGAATAAATTATTGCCTGCCTTGACAGTCCAGAACAATATCTGAGTATCCATAATATGCTAGATGTGTAAAATCTACCAATTCTGGCGAGCGTGTTGGCCTATGGACAACCATTTGTAGGTTAAATGCTTATTAGGAATAAATTTATTACTTGTTTTAACTGTCCAGTAAAAACATCTGAGAATTTGCTTAATATTCTAGATGTGCAAAAACAACTAATCTTGGCTATCGTTGTGGACTACGGTCAACTCTTCTTTTGGAGAGAACTCTCATGACAAGCTAGAGCAATAATGAGGTGACGGTGATCGATCTTTGTAATACTTTAGAAGAACCTTTGTTACTTAATACACGGTAGAAGTCCTTGGATTAACGCAAAGTGTTAAACAGACACCGTGGAAAGCGTTCTTAAAAGAAAATCGATCGGCACCTTGCCAAGCGATTATAAGCCTTACTATAAAAGAACGATTAGCGGTTCGGTCAGTTTTTGCTTAAGTTGGATCGAGTTTGAAGACGGAGTTTAGTTCCCGAGATTTAAACAAAGACCTAAGAGCTTGGCGTAGTTTTTACATCAACATTGAAGTTTCTGAACTTACTCTTATAGTAATACAAAATTTATTGGCATATCTATATTAAATAGCTCGCAGGTAAACTACGATTATTCGTGGTTTTGTCTATAAAATTACAATACTAAGCGCTTGCTGTAAACTGTATTGCAATACCATATATGAAAAATATTTTTTTATGCGACTAGAGCAGCAAACGAGCATGCAAACCACCTGATGTTACGTAGTCGCAACCTATAGACATCCACGTACAAACACAAACACGAGCGAAATCATATCTGAGCTCAAACGTAGATATGTTGCTAATCCTGACGACTAAAATGGTCGCCTCGCTTCAGAGTATAGCCGCGTAATCGCACCTCTCCAACCGAAACACAAGTAATGCTGCGGATTATGAGGGCGGCGGTGGTATCTCCCGGGTTGAACTATACTTTTCCTACCTTTACCCAATTACCCAAGTAATTGCCCAAGCGCGCAAGTTTGATGTACATTTATAGCTTAAAATAACAATAATAAGTATTTTAGGTAATTGACCATAACGTTTTCGAGGTGCTAGAACAGTTCAACTGTACCACCGCTGGCTTCATAATCTTTCGGACATAGTACTTCGTACGTTCGAGCTCAGATAGGATTTCAGTCACGTTTGTAACTATACATGGATGTCAATGGGCTGCGATTAATTAACATCAAGTGGCTGGCTCCTTTGCTACTCTTCTCACATAAAAAATACCTGAAATACTTATTATTATTATAAACTTTACATATAAAAATACGTGCTTAATGTACCCTGCACCGGAAGACACTTCCTTCCAACGATCACCGCGATGGCACCACGTCCACGGAATCACTACATCCGCCGATCACAATTTCCATACTAATATCAAAGTGCAGTCAATACTCAGAATAAGTGAAAGGGTTTAGTCGTGGTTCAATCGACTTGGAAACCTATATATATTTTTGTTACCATCTACCTATATGTCTATAGGTATATACATATATATAAAAGGGTAAGGTGACTGATAGACCTTGAGATCAACGCACAGGCTGAACCGCTGAACCTAGAATTCTGAAAGAATTGAAAGTAAGTAAAGGTTTTTTGTAAATTCCACCCTAGAATGATAAAATAGGAAAATTTGTCGGTTTGGAAATTAGATACCTGAAATTTTAGATCTTCGTTCTTGATTAATGAAAAAATCGAAAATTTAACCCCTGAGTGGTAGAAACCGCTGATTCTAGAATACAACAAAATTGCAGATATGCTCTTTGAAAGAGCATTAAGTATTTTTTAGAAATTCCACCCCTGTAGAGCAAAACAGAGATTTATATTAATGAAAATAGGAATAATGGAATGATAGTTTTATTTTAAGGAAATCAGGTAAAATAGAGGATGAAAAATTTAATGGTTTTTGATTCCTTTTATATACTTGCGTAAAATTAATAATATAATTTATCTTACAAAATAATTATATAGTATAAAATATCCTATATTTATAGATAAAATCTACGAAAGCCCTAATTTTAAGTTCAAGTAGAGGCGTAGGCTAAAATTTAAATAATACCTACAGTGTCAGAAAACTCATCATTAATGCATATTTATGAGCGAGGGGAAAAATCTCGACACACAGTCATTAGTAAGGCATTACACGGATATTGGTATAAGAGATAGCTGACGAGCATCTTTAAATTTACTTTAATTAAATTTACTTACATCTTTAATTTACGATGCTTGGTAACTTTTAATGTTACCAAGTAATAAAATATTCTTCAGCTAAGTCCAGTCTCCCTGGTTTTGATTATGTTGTCCTAGTAAAACTAGTGCTTTCCTGTCGAAATTACGCTTTATAAAGCGTAATTTAATGACAACATTCAAAGGAATGTCTAGGGGTTCTATACCGCGTCTTGTTTTGGCCCGATTAACCTTCAGCAAAAAGGTGATCAAAGTATGAAAGACGGATTGTTTTTGAAATTATTTTCAATTAATAAATGGTAAGTAAACGTATAGTAATTAAAATTTATCTTCGTATCAGAGGGAAGAATCGTGATATAGAGTTTGTTACGAAAAAAAGAGATTAATTACAATAAAATTTCGCTTTCCGCTTTCCACTTATGTCTCGGGTTCCCTTAGTCGTAACTTAGTCAGTAGCGTGTTCGTGACGGGCAACGCCCTGCCCCGTAATAAATGTATTGGATATTATGTTTTCTTTCTGTTATCAATGTTTGCCAAACAAATTGACTTAGCTACATTATCCAGAACTACCTACATAATTATAATTATCCATTTATGTTTTTCGATAGGACATGTATGTTTGGATATAATATTTTTAGGATTTAAAATTATGTCTTGCATATATTTGTATTGCTTGTGTAGTTCGTAAATGATCGACGAGTTTAAGCAACGCTTGACACGGTTGGAATTTAGATGGGTGACCGCTGGCCGTATATTTCTTGCTCATTTTCTTGCGTTGATGAACACTTTAAGAAGTCGATTTAGACTCTTATCGATAGAAGGCATTTGTTAAAGTTTGTCAGCGATACTGCGGGTAGTTTAAAAAACATCAGACAGGAACATTGATCTCTGGGTCATGTGCCCAATAATACATATTGACATAGTTACAACTGTTCGTTGTATGCCTAGAATATATCTAGAATTTTTTCAGTATTGGGAAGATACGTTTACCCACCAATAGGATAAATAACGTTTGCAACCAAAAATTTGGACACTGCACTCATTATCTAATTTAGACACCTTAGTTTTCACAAACTTAACATTAAGAACAATGATTAAACATATTTTACTACTGAACTAAACATATTTTACTAATGAAAATTTCCTTTAATTATCCCTAAATTAAGTCCCGTATTAACGTAACTTAATCCGTTAATTTTCTTTGAAAGTATGACGAAGATAGTTATTTTAGTTTTGAAGATAGGTTTTGGAGTTGTATTTTGTACCTAGGTATAACCTTAATTAAAACATAAAAGGATAACACGACCATACTCTACAACAACTGTAACCGAGCCGAAGCCGTAACAAATCACTTAAACAAGGTTAAACTGAAACCTAGTACGTGGATACGGAAGGGATAATGAATACTGAGAGTAGAATATGT
>DWON01007841.1:0-12576 GCA_018251015.1 Phocides pigmalion okeechobee
GTTGCTTTACGGCGGGTTATGAGGGTGGCGGTGGTACCGCCCCGGGCGAGCTCTAACGGCTCTACCACCTTTTATATGAAATGAAGCGAGAAGTACGAATCGACAAACGAGATGAAATGAAAATTATGTCCTGTTACAATAACAACGATTGAGACGTTGAAGTTACATATTTTATGTCATGAGATACTTATGCGATCCATTTATTTATAACATTTTCGACATCATATTAAATAATAAACGTCTTTTTATGGGGAAAAATAAGCGGCAAAGTATTTTTATTTTTTTTATGTAATGTAGTGAATTCTTGACGTGCACATAAAATGTATTGGTCAAAACCGTAGTACTCGTAGATAGTAACAAAGTTTAAAAAGTATAATTTCATTTTAAGTTTAGTTTTTCTGATCACAAAATTTCAAACTCATTTAAAAGTGTGAGAGTCTCACATAATGTTAGGCACATTTCTAATGTGCAATCGTCTGAATTGAAATAGGTGGATTAAGCTCAATTTTGTTTTGGGTAAGGGCGAAATAGGCACAGGGTCGCAATATTGTTCGACGCACGCCAACTAATCAGCCAATCGTATTGGATAAATTGTTCGGAAACAATTCACTGAGCCGTGATGATTTATATATGTTTCTAACTAACTTAACTTGCCTTTTTAATATATTGTGCTTATGATTTATGGTCTTAGTTCTTAGTTGATATAAGCGAGCCCTTTCTCTAGGTTATATCTTTGATCCCGCCGTTTCTTCTCCGTAGCAAGAACGTTTCGCAAAGCTGGATATATATTCCCTAAGCCGTTTCAATATAACTGTTCACACACTGAAAAAATATACCTGAATACATATTTTTATACGGACAAAATCTCAAAAGATGTCATAATAAATGAACATAATTGTACAACAAAAACTATTGCCCATCCAAGTGACGTAACGGAATTTGAGACTCAGGAAGATTTGGGTTTGATTACCGGACAGGACAGTTATAAATGATTCATTTAAACATTCTCTAACCATTGATTATATCAAATTTCGTGTTCTAATTCGGAATTAATATGTCTTTAAGAAAAAAATTGGAGAAGGTACTCATACAATTGACTGTTTTTCTAAAAAGGATGTCTGTGAGGAATGAGATAACATAAAATACGCAACAAATTTCGTTAATCTGCGGTCGTGGTGGACATGAAAGTACAGTAAGGCCAATAAAAACGTGTTTTTTTAAGAAACTTCATATTTTCGGCGCCAATTGGAATTTTTTTTTTCACTATTTTTTTTTTGGGGCTGTACTATTTGACCCTCCAGGATTATCCATTCATTACGGGACACCCTGTATATTCATGGCACCTCCAATACAGAAAATTCTGTCATGGGGCTTAGTTCTAAAAATGGAAATACTCAAAAACTTCAGTATGTTATCCATACATTGCAAACACTGGCATTATTTATAAAATACCTCAAGATGTTTGATGCCAGACGAGCAATCACTAAGAATGTAGCTCTAGCTTTTTATGCTACTAGCCTCGCCTTGAAATGTGCATAGTTCATTCGCTTCACCCGTATTGCACTTTTATGAGTGCCACTGTATCTTCCAGTTCAGACTATAAATGCAGTTTTTATAGACATCCTTAAGAATTCAAATATAACGATTTTAAATTAACATTATCGCAGAAATTATACGTTTTATTACATAACGGGTGCCCTACGTACAGTTATTTACATACATACATTTACATAACTGATTTACATAACTGGACGTAGGGATGATAGATAAATCTATCACTAGCATCATGTCAACAGTTTCCTCCCGCCATTGAAGTATCGCCGTGACCACGAGTCACAACATGAACAACAGCAGTGACTATTAGTCAGGCTGCATGCTGCAGTAAGGCTGCATGCTGGAGTTAGGCTGCATGGTCGCTACTTATTTATAAAAACGTACTTGACTATAGAGGCAACTTATTCCCAGTTCAAGTTTATTTCCGTCAAGCAAACACTTAGTAAGTAGCAGGTTTCTCCAACTAAAGTCCTTTTCCATCTCAAGTACGTATAATTCGTATAGCTTACGAGGTCGAAGGCTAGAGCCAGGCATTCATTCGTCTCGCTCGACAGTCTACCGTTCTAAGCCCATTTATTCCATTCAAACTAGAGAGCGAATACTATTTTTCAGTCCACATTGAGGTTGTGGTTTATTTAGTTTATTTACTTTGAGTTTACTTTATTGATGGCAGAACACAACTTATGAAAAGTTGGAACATGAATTGTGATTGTCGTCAATCGCATTGCTGGGAGTTGACAGTATGAAGTTTTTGTGCGAAGTATACCGCGCTTCAGTGGACAGCACCGTAGCTTGTGTAGACTAATCGATTGAAGTTTGCTCTGTGGGGTGTGGACGAAAATTGGAGGGGTCACCGATGGTGGCAAAATTCCAAGCGTGCTTTCGTGTTTTAGAATTAATCTTCCTGCTGTTAGATTGCAGCTGTTTAGTCTAGAAGATCAGATTTTTGAGCAGTTTATAAAACGACGAATTGGCTAATTATCTGTATATCCGGAATCAAGCAGCATTTTATTTATAATAGACTTGTAATGTTCTTCAGTTCTGGGGAGACACTAGTATTTATCAATGAGATAACCCTTGATGTATTTTTTATATGAGAAGATTAGCGACCATACAAACCATGATTTAAGTAATCGCAGCCCATACAATTCCACATACAACCACAAATACGAACGATCCTAAATGTCCTTGATAATTATAAGTTGATATTTCTCTGTACATTTGGACACTACAAACTGTAGACTATATGATAACGTTTTGTGGTACCCCCTACGACGTGGGTATTTATCAAATAGTAACATTTGTATTCCGTTCGCGTCGGTTGCAGACAGGGAGTGCACGCATACAAGGAATGTTGCTGACAATCCCCAATTTCATTCCGCATTCCCGTGACGTTGTCCGCAATTTTGCATCTCGAAACATTATTATTTGAATACTCTTGCTGTCTGCTCTGTACCTGTGTGTCATGTTAGCCAGACTTACCAAATTACCGAAAATTTATTTAAGGGCAAAAATTTGTCACTTATTTATTATTATTTACTTTTTATTACTATTCTTAAAGTAGATAAATATCTTCGGTACAAAATAGTTGAAGAAACTGTCAATAATCTCGAAACAATAACTTTTGATTGATAGATTTAAATTTTGCAGGAATAGTTCAAACAATCTACGAAGTATGATACATGATACAGAGCCTCAGGCTACATTACACTAACGTATTTATCTTATGCACCTGGCAGAATAGACAAAAAAGCAATGATAGCCTAGTAAGAATTTTTCGGCTTATCACACCGGGATCCGGGGTCAACTTCAGCTAGATCACGTCTATCTTCTCAAAGTTATGTGCCGATTAAAAAGCATAATAAAATATCGCAAGGAAATTACGATTATTCGCAGTTCTCAAACGTGTCTGAAATATATCAATCTGCATTTGGTTAGCGTGATGGTCTGTAATAACCCTTTTTTATTATGAAAGAGTAAGAAACGGGCATGTAGGACACCCGATTTTATGTGGTCACTGCAGCCCATGGACAACCACGTCCAATCTCAAATAAATTAAATTGTAGTTAAAAGTATTTTTCGTCGCTAAAATGTAAACTCAGAAACAGCATCTTACCATCGATATGAATTCTTCTAATGGTTTGCTCATGAATTCTGTGGATATCGGTAATGTAAGCCGCGGCTGTCGATAAATCTTCAACATAACGCCAGTTTGATACGTCTTGAATGATTGATCGCCTCACACGAGTATAAAGACCTTCAAGTGAATCGTATTTTGATAATGACATAAATATTTGTGTTTGATAACATAGACGTTGAAAGAGATGTAAGTTTCATTTCGCATGTGCGTTAGATTGCGGCTTTGTCCGCAAAGTATACATTTAGATACCTGAATGCCTGAATTTCACTTCGTAAATTCGAAAAATACATTTTTGCACATAGAGAATAACAAGACGAAGTGGTCCTCCATTTCTGAAGTCATTTAAAATGTTACTTAAAAGCGATTAACTTAACCATAAATGCTTTTGATCATTGCTCAGTTCCATTACATAGCCTTTAAGAAGGACAAAGGTACAGATATAATTTGACAGGTGATAGAACCACTGTCCGAAATAAGTTTTTTTTTATATCCAAAGATTAGTAGACGAGCATGCAGGCTACCTGATATTATGCAATCGACCTCAAACAAGACTGAAGTTCTATCTGAGCTCGTTCGTAGATACGTTTCGACACCAAGTATAGCCGGCAACCGCCTCCAATGATCCAATCAACACACAAAAGTTGTTTCAAAACGCATTATGAAGGCAACGATGACACCTTTTTATTGCAGCTGTAGTTCCATCACCTGTCAAATCTAAATGTCAAATGTCAAAAACCCCTACATTAGGTTTATGTTTTTATTATGACGTAATTAAAGGTAGTAATCGTAGAATTGGATTGTTTACTAGAGGCTATTAATGTAGGCGTGTATATTTCGCACCAAAACCCTTGTTTCAAACTATTAGACTAAAATTACAAGGCTCGTGTGTTCAACATTGAAGTTCCAGCATCAATTACGAACTGTCAACCGTCTCACAAAGTTCCAGACTGTAGGAATCTTGTAAGCCTTTCGAGATATTCCGCTACTATTTGACAATTTGGGACATTCTTCACCAGCTTGGACCTATGAACAACTAAACAAATTGACTCCACGAAGACCTAATACTGTTTGGTATTTTACTAATTAAGTAAACTTCTATTCTAGAAAAGAGGTTTTCCAATTTCTTCTTTTCCTATATTTCTAATTTTGGTGGTATTTTTATTTATTTATAATGAGATCAATCAAATTACCTTTTTAAAGAAAAAAATCCATAACGGCTTAAATTGATGCAGAAAAAAATATTTAAAAAACCGGACAAGTTAAACTCGCGTGGAGAGGGTTCCTTACGAAAAAGTAAAAAACGGGAACTTTGTAAGATTACTTGTGTGCTATCCGTTCCTATACGCATATGTCAAGTTAGAAAACATTGATATAATGCGTAAAAGCGCAACGTGAAAATCTAAAGAGAGTCCGTGCCCATGCGGCATGGTGGCAAGAAAGCTGGCCGCATTCCTACGGTACACAGCGATCGCCATTCTCTACTCGAAATTTAAACCAGCCGTTTTCTTACTAAGTACTAATTGTCTTTTTTTATGTATGAGACCAAACGACCATGCAAACCACGTGACGGTACCTCTCCGGTCGAACTATAGTTTTACCACCTTTAAATTCGTTTACTCACTTCACTTCATTTTACTCGGTTTCGCCGTGACATCGAGCCATGCAACTGGTGCGAAGTATCGGCAATCAAAAATCAATAATCGTGAATACTCGGTATATATAAATTCTGCGATAATATTAGTTCAAAATCATATGGAACCTGCAACAGCACCAAAAATTGTGGCACCCGCAAACATAGATCCTGACAAATGCTGGCGGAACATTTTGTACCCTCGAATCACAATACCCACTCGAACTACTTAATTTGTCGCAAAACGTAATTGAACCGAGTCCGGAGACCACTCGTCGTACGCGAGAGTCCTCGAATCCTTGAATTGGGGCCGTGCTTGTTGCCAAGCCGATAAGAGCCCATAAGAGCTTGTCGTTCCAGGAGATATCTTTTTAGGGTATATTTTAGGATTTGCGTTTACAACGTTTTTTTATTTACATTTTCACTGCACCATATTTCTCCAGAACGAAGATGCGCCGATAATTCACTGAAATATTGTATTTTTAGCATGTATATATTATTTACGAATAAACAGACGTAATGTTCGCCCCCAGTCTTGTAGCGCCGACGTAAAAACAGCACATCATGAAAGTAGTCTTCATGTAATGTTACCGAAACCTTGAACTTCGTACAGACAAGAATCTCTTCTAACTTTTTATGTTTTTTGTTGTAAAGTTAAATATTTCTACAAATATTCTGAGATAATGAGAAGCAGAAAATTTTATTTTATTTATATATTTTATGCGATAAGTCCAAAAAAGATACATGGAAAAGTTATTTGGAAAATTAATAAAAGTAATCCAAGTAACGATTACGGTATCAATTACCGTTTTATTAACTATTCAGGTGACACACATACAAAATAAAAACCAAAATCGCTTCAGTTGTTTAAAGAGGTACCAATGCACGCAAACCTGATTTTAATGTAAGATATAAACAATAGATAGCGCTGTTTAACGTGCTACGATCTACGTATAGATATCACAAAGCGAGCAACAGCTCAGTTTCGAGTCCATTACTAAGTTGCTGTGCTCCTGTCTAACCTAGTTTCAAAGCGCTAACTTACTTCATCAAGTTAAGTACTGGCTCTTGAAGGAATGAAGGAGGTGATTGGACTTTAAATTGCTCTTTCATACAACTTCCGTGCTCCTCTGTGGTTGTATAATTTGATGCTCTTTGCCGCTTTGAGAGCGAATAAATTAGCAGAACCAGACGCGTCTCAGTTTGTTCTGTTCTGTATTATACATGTAATAAAACTTTAAGTGAAGTGTTTCTACATTAAATGTTTTTATGAAACTCATTTTTTTAATAGTGATTGTTATTAATGTAGATTACATCCACATCTTTTTAATCTGCCTTTCTGTCTACAACTTTCTTATTAACAGTAGTTTGACCTTTATAGACGTCAATTGGTGTAATATATTTTTATCAATGTTTTTCTGGAGTTAACATACTCTTTCCGGTTAACATACTTTGCCATTTACAAACCTGAACAAACCTTGAGACTCAACTCGTAATACGAAATTTTCATTAAAACTCTGTTATTATTTCGGTACAAACGATGATAGAATACAAATCATTACTTACATTTTGATATAATGTTATATAGCGCAGAAGAACATTTCATACCTTTGTATGAAAGGATATCTGAATAGCGTACCCTTAAATAAATCTCATATTCTACAGTGTTTATTTGACAGCAGATCCTATTTCATAAATGTATCGGGCAATTTCTCGGCTCAGTAGCCTTTCTGCAAAAAGTGTACCTTCGTCACCTGGCAATGCCCGTCAAACAATGACAGGATGTTACACTATACGATTTATAAATGACGTGGAGTTTTCGAGGATCATATTGTTCTGTATCCACAGCCTGAGGTTTACTTGATACTAGAATTCGTAATCAAAATATGTATAAGTTTGTTTATATATCAACAGGTAAATATAATTTGAATTTGAATGTACAGGCAGCGCCTCTAGTGAGACGGCTGTGAACTAAATTTGACAGCATACTTAATAGGTACCTATAACTTTTATTAATGTCAATGTTCACAAAATGGCGCTAGGCTTTTGTTTCGCCTTTTTACTATCTTGTAAGTGAGACAAAATATATGTAATGAGACACAATATATCTCCAGTTTATACAATTTTTTTGATGGAAACTAAATAGTAATTGAGTGGTACTTGTACTTGGCTTCAACTGTTTGATTTCAATTTATTAATACTCATACTAAGATTACAATGCAATTGTGTATGCACAAAGTTTTAAGATTTAACTTTAGCTTGTCTAGTTGTAACTTGTTCGAAATATCAAAAAATCAAAAATCGTTAATCGTGAGTACCCGGTACATAGTAAAAATTCGTATTTAATCCGCTAGGCTCGATGTTTATGAATGTTAAAAAGAGGACTTCGATTATTTCTTATACACATTATCACAACTTTGATAAAGTAAATTAAGTAAAACTCTTAATGACATAATCATCGTCGTACAGATGGAATCTTGCATTAATATGCACGATTAAAACGTTGCCGTCAAAGCAAATCCTCTTAAACGCAGCTAATTATTTAATCACAAAGCGATTATTTTATCTTGAGCGTGTTCGAGCGAACGTAAGGCTTTAACTTGCTAATATGCCAAAGGGAACAAGACAAAGAGTTAGGGAGAAGATTTGTTTCATTTGAAGGTGGTATGGGTTAGATGGTGGGACAGTTCGGCTGGGGTGGTATCAATCGCTACTGTATAATATAGCAATTAGTACCACGTTTGATCGACACCGCCGGTGATAAGTGGACTTGTTCATATCTCGCCTAAAGAATTGCAATTGCGGTTCAAGGCGGAAATGCAGCTAGCGTTCTTGGAACCATGCCGCATGGGCACGGACTCCCTTTAGATTGTTCAGGTTGGGATTTAATCATAATTACTTTTAAGATTTTTATTATTGTAATTAAAATGTAAATATATTTGTAAATATTTTGAATTATTGTAATGACTGAATTAAAAAGAACACCGAGACTTTTCTTACGCTAGCTTTTTTCTCCCAGTCAACGTTAGAAATGGGGCGCTCAAAGCCTATGATTTTACAATATATCCTTGACATATATTAAGGTTTACCTTACAATGACATAAAACATTTGAATTTTAATTTGATCTTCATGTTCCGCTGAAAAAAAATCTTGTTTCGATGTAGAGGTTTGGTTGTCAGCTCCATTACATGCGATCCGACCATCTTCGTCTCTAGGTGGAGCAACGCATCTAGGTACGATTTCAGATAGGACCGACTTGGTCGTGTTTAGATGTCAATGTCCATGGCCATTCACTTAATATCAGGTCCCTTGCATACTTATTTGGTACTTTTCTAACTGATAATAAATAGGTACCTACGTAATTTTAATAGCATCTTTATCATATTGTTGTTGCAGAATTGATTCAATTCTCTCCCAGGTTAGGCTGTACAAACATACTGTCAGACATATTCGATATGGCATCAGTAACCACCTATATGAACTTTGATGCACGGCTTTTTGAAAAGATTTTTGAAATAAAGGACATGTATTCTTTATAGTTAGTATGTTCGAATTGTTTTGTATTTCTTTATAATATATACTAATTGCAAGATAAATGAATCTATGCATTAGCTCAAAATTCTGCAAAGTATTATCTAGAGATTAACATCTTTGGTAACTTCTAAATACATAAAGAGTATAATATCTCCGGGAACCGGATTCACTCAAGTGAAAACTCGAAATTCTGAGCCTAATGATATTTTGCAAGTTGTCCTAACGTCTTCTCATTAGCTCCGAATATCCATTTCTGTTGTTACTCGCAAATATTGTGCTTAAGTAAATTAATTATAATATTATATTTAACGAAAAGTTAAATATTAATGTTTGCTGTTTAATTTATCTCGAATAGTAAGCTGGGCTATAATGTTGTACCATGAAGTCGTGAACTGAACTATGTTATGTTGGACCGCTAAGGTTGGCGCATTTTTAATGTCACTATTGAGATCATGCTACTGTTTCATGCCAGGATTAACATTATACTTTAGTTGTTATAACATGGCGTCGATGCCAGTTTACTTTTGTGTTTGAAAAGGGAAATGAGCCACCAGGCAACTTTATGATAATCTCCACCTTATAACCGTTCACATTAAAACTTTAACAGTATTTAAGTTCTATATGATACACAGAACATATACCTAAAACCGAAACTCAATTGTTTGTTTAATTGAGATCGTTACAGAAATTGACAGGACGGCAATGATATATTCTCCGGTAAAATTATAGTTTTGTTACAACCTATTAGCATTTACATTGATTGACAATTAGAGGTGCTACCTTAACTATTACTACTTAAAGTTTGCTATGAGTTACCACTCATCTGTGATCTGTGGTGTTTAATTCATATAGGACTTCAAAGTACTAGGAATTGATTATCGAGGTTTATGGGAGTAGTGGCTATTTGCCATTAAGTGCATTTAAAAATACACACACTTTGACCTGAAGTAAAAACTAAAACGTGAGTCAGAATAAAAGAGAACAGAGAGAATAGCCTTGTTTTGAAAAAGCTCATTTAACGTCTAAAGAATATTTAAGTTCTTTAATTAGACTTGATAAAAGTTTGCGAATATGTTGACCTTAAAGAATATCGTACGACCGACTTTCTGAGTCTTAAGCTTTTGAGCTCAGAACGTCTGAAATAGCGCCTAAATTCTTATTTAATGTAGGCAACGTTAAACTGGCGCTTCTGCCTCATTTATTCTTTTGTAGGTTTCAAAATGACTAGCACCAAGAGTACGGAACTCAAACTGTTCCTTGCCAAGCCGCTTTGCAATGAAATTTGTGTGAGGTTGAAAATTTAATGAACACTCGAGCCCTATCTCGGAAACACTTGCTTTTTCCGTTTGCTTCGCATGCATTTTTCATAGCGATAAGCAAACGAATGTTTTGCTTCGTAACTTTGAATTTTCACACGTACTTGATGTACTCGTAATTGAGAGAATATGTCGGTTTTTGGTTAAACATTTTCGTTTAAGAGAAAATGTAGTTTATTCGGTTTTTAATTGTTGTTCAAAACTCTTAATAAGTGTTAGTGAACGTGGAGAGTAATGGTTATGCTTTCGGATTTTCCAAGCAAGAAGTTCCGGGTTATTTTTGTTTTTTGTAATTACAGTATTATTACTGTAACATTTTATATATTTGTATAAACCTATAAGTGGATGCATTGACCGTTCGCCATAATTCTGACAACCAAAAAGTTTTGGTTTCGATTCCTGGTCAAGCAGATTAAATGATAAATATATTTCTCTGCTGATTGCCACCTTTATGTGTGTATAACAACCTCGGTACAAGGAATCCTAGTATGGGACTAGTTCAGGACTGGGAAGAGTGTAGACAGCACAAATAAAGAAGGAAGTAATCGCTATGTCTACACGCTGAGTGAATCTACCATAAGAGGTCTATTACGGTCTCAGTTGAAGGACAGGACCAACGGCCGATGCCAAGGCCACCGTGGAAACAAAGCGATAAAATGCCGCTGGTTTCTATCGGCTTATTGCACGCGTCATAACATAAAGCCTAGCGTGTAGGCGAGTCTGTATTGCACTATTCGTATGAACTTTGTTATTGATTTATTTACTAATATAAATAAAAAAAGACTTTAAAAAACAGAAATAACTGTTTTACTTAATATTTCTTTCTATTATTAAACGGTCTTATTAATCTTCCCCTCTTTGTTATTGTTTATTTGTTTAGGTTCAATATAGAAGTTCAATTTTTTTACGCTTACTATGCTCACACTATACATGCTACACAGTACAATTTCGTATTTTTTAAATATTATGTGAAAAATGTAACTGAAACTAAACCACATAGTTATAGATTAGAATTTGGTATTTTTGCGGGCTAAATATAGTGTCAGGCTTTCTGAGATTAAGCTATCTCTGTAACCCAAGGACACCGATATACAACCTTCTAAGAACTAATAGTCATGAACTCACACAAAAAAAAAATGGAAAAATCTAAAAACAATGCAAAAATCTTAATTCAATTATAAAAATGTTTAATATTATTACAGAGGTAGTGTCTATTTGATAATACGAACGTTAATTTAAAATTTGATACAGTGGTACGATTAACAAAGCAAATTAAGCCGTTCAATCGCAAATATCGACCGAGCCTCAAACAATAATTAGATAGATTAAAGCGATTGGACAAAGCGTGGGCAGGCCACAATACAAAAAGTTTATTAATATACACCACAGATAAAAGGACAGAAAGAAAAAACCGCAAAAGTCCGTACAGCAAATTAATTTACATGTTAAAAAAGATGAAGTACGATCAATATAAAGTGTAATTTAAATAAGATTTGCAATAATGTAATCAAAATGTAATAAATTCATTTTGACGGTCCGAATGTATACATTATTAAAATTTAAATTAAGCCGTATTTGTATACTGTATATATATTTTTGGAAAATATTCCAATAGTCTAAGTCTAGTCGTTATTATCGATACAGACCGGAAATCAGAAATATTTCAATATTTCGTTGTCTGTTTATTTCGTATAAAAAATTCGTTGTTTGTTAAAAGTATGAGATTGTAGCAGATACAGATTCTTCTCTTATAGTATACAATTCTGTTTAACCTTTCCTTCTCTTAAAAATACATACTATTAATGACGTCATGTCCATGCATAGCTAGTTACTATATGTAATACGTATAACTATTAATATACCTTGTTATCGTAGCAACATTTTAACGCTACGTTAAATGAACACGAATACGAATACGAATACGAGATCGTACAAAAACACAAAACAATTAACAATTAAGAATTTCATGGGTTTTGATCGTGCAAGACATTGTGTGAAGGAATAAAGTTTTTGATACTATCTATCGTATTTAAGCGTGTAATTGCTCAAAAATTTTAGTGCATTACAAAGGCTACATCGCCGATCTTAAATTCTGTTTGAAAAGTACTTAGAACTTCAGTTTTTACTTGACCACGGTAAAGATCAAAATAGGGTCATGATTGCGTTCGGTAATCTATAAATGTTACAAAACAAAGTCCCCCATCGCGTCTGTCTGTCTGTTCGTGATAAACCCAAAAAGTACTGGACGGATTTTCATAGTTTTCAACAATAGGTAGAGTTTCTTAGGACGGTTTTAGTGCATAATAAGTTCTAATTGTTAGATTTTGCAACTAGGTAATAAATGGATGCATGTATGAAAAAAAAATGTAAGTAAATATAAACTCTAATACCCAAGCGAATC
>DWON01007842.1:0-12575 GCA_018251015.1 Phocides pigmalion okeechobee
AGAAATAAAACTGGGCGTACTTGGATGAGTAGTTTCGGGTTCTATCCCCGGCTAAATTGACTACATGAATTTAAAATTCCCTTCTAAATTTTAGAGTGTCTGTCTTTACTTTGTGTTTCCTATATATGTATACTTAAACTTGAAGATTATTCCTATTATATATTGTGGGGCTTTAAGGGTAGCCAAAGTTATTAGAGCTTCAATTATCTGTTCGTCTATCTTTATTTTATTTTTTTCTTTGACTATGTACTTCATCTCAACAGTTTTGAGTTTACAGTTGTTCCAAAATGGCATTGATCTCTTAATCAATATAATATAAGAACAATAGTAAATGAGCAAGCTAACCACCTGATGTTAAGTAGTCCCAGCCTCAGCCCAGCCTAGCCCAAAGACATCCACATACAACCACAAACACGACCAAACGTATACGTTACGACTCCTGAGGACTAAGATGTTCGCCTCGCTTAAAAGTGTAGCCGGCAACTGCACCTCTCCAACCGGAACACAAGTAATGCTTTACGGCGGATTATGGGTACCGGGCGGTGGTACCTCCCCTGTGGAACTATTGTTCTCCCACTTTAAAATTTGCTATTTTTAAATACATTTGTTTACAAGAGTGTCGTAAGAAACCCACTAGCTGTCACATCAGTATCACATCTATCTACCATGTCATCTTCGATAACCTATGACGAAATTTTGAGTTAAATCCTAGCAAACCCACGTTTAGAGAAAGTTGACACATTGGCGCGCGTGACGCTTATGTGTGAACGGTCCTTCGACTACGTGAGTGATTTAATCGCTCAAAACTCTCTCGTTGTGCTCAAATATAAGGTCTAAAACAATTCTGAACTCTATTCGACAAACACTGAATGCCAAAATTCTTATTTCATTGGAAATAAACGGAGGATTCGTGACTGCTCGCTTGACGGAAATGCGGTGAAGGCGGAAATTAGAACACTTTCCAGTATTGTAAGGACAGGAATATAATGTTACTATCCACAAAAAAGGAACTAGATGCTTTTCTAAAATGGAGAAAAATGTATAGGTAAAATTGTACGAAATGCCGTTATAAATACGAAATTTGAAACAATTCTGGGATTTCAATAAGAAGATATAGTTAGCAAGGCACTTAAAAAAGAAAATACTTTTTCCTCTGGAATAGCAACACGCCTGTCGATTTCAAGTAAAACTCCTGGAACTATGTTTTTATTTATTTTATTCCATGTTTCCTTGTTTTATAATGTTTTATTAACTATCAGTATACAAAATAGAAAGAGCTTATTCCTCTGGAATACACCTGTTGACTTTAGGTATAACATCTGGAACTTTATTGTTTTATTTATTTTACTGTACATTTAATTGTTTTTAATTCTTTTAGTAACTGTAAACTTCCATGTTTCACGTCCACCAAGTGTTGAGTGACGAACATATTTTTTTTTAATTTAATTTGCTACACATCGTGTAGGCCGTTCGCAATATACTCTCAAATCAAATCCACTTAGGCGGGGCACACATAGCTAACAGGGATAAACACACCAGCAGTTATTCAGCCCGAGCGCAATCATAGACGTCGTCAATCTCTCCCCGGCTTTAGAGCGGGATTACCATAAATTTTTGCTTCCATAGATATTGTCCTGATTTAGAATATAGTACGTGTATGTTTGGTAGACCCAAAAATTACTGTTTGTTGTATAATTGCTATTGTTACAAAAATATAAGCAATGATAGGCTAGTGGTAAGAATTAGGCATCTCAAACGTAGAGCCTTATCTTATCAGAAACGAATTATCACTTTGGCGGTGAAGGAAAATATTGTGAAACATGGTTGTAACTTCTCCATAAAAGCCGCTAGGGCATGTAAAGTCTATCAATCCTCTCTAGACCACTGTGGTGGATAATGGGTTAAGCCCTTTTCATTCACAGAGGGGACCCGTGCCCTTCGTACCCCCGTGTACTAGTGGGTCATCGGCGTCATGCTTTGTCGTTGTATCATAATACATTGGCAGTCAATAAAAATTACAAAAAATGATAACCTACGAGTTCTTGCCAGGACGGGAGAGAAAGAACAGATTATCTTTAATTTCATTGTAAGTTTATTGTTTTTTTTTATTACTTTTTTTGCCCAAAACACAACAATGAACGCTTATAGATATATAACTTTACATTTGAATCCGATATTTTTTGCCAAAAATGGTGAACCTACTTAAAAACCAACATTCGAGATTGCACAAATAATCGACCGGCATTAACCCTCATTACTCTTTCACAAACCTCCCATTACTACGGATGACGAAATCATGTTTTGTGACATTAACATAAAGTTGATAATCCTTTGACTAACTAATTGAAAAACGGAATCAATACTGGAAACGAAATGGGTACTATTTGGACATTCGTAGAGGAATGGTGTTCTGAAGTCATTATACGAATGACTTCATAATTACTAGTGACATGAGAAATTGGTCTATAAAATAACAGTAAGGTCTATTAAAGAATTCAATTACATTTAAACTATTAGGAAGGGTAACATTGATCAACTTTTAAATCTTATAGTTCCACAAAATTTTAAAATAAAATTCTGTGTAATCTACGTAGTTCATAAATTTATCTACGATAGTAAAAAGAGTGATTCAATAAAATTATCTTTTGTAGCCTCAGAATCCAAACATTGGGATAATGAACAGATAAAAACATTTATTATAATTTAATATCTTTATGTACAAAATGAAGAATACTATATTTCAATTTCAATTCCTCATTGAATAAATCACATACACTATATGTAATAGTAACTGTATAAATTTTGGAAACGAATTTGCAAACTCAAGATATAATATTCTAATCTTATACAAAATTTATTCGAAGCTTAAGTTTCAAATAGGGAGCGCTTTAAACTAAGTATATCAATTTGAATGGTAATGTTTATAATTCACCTGCGCTAATACTGAGAACAAACAGTCTAGGAGTATTGTCAGAAGCCGTAACTGTCACTCCGTTTCCCAACCGTAACTACGAAATGAGTTGAACAACTCCTGGCTAACAATTCAGCTGTCACCTCCCAGATTCTATAGTTTATTCACCGCATTGATTATCTAAAAGATATTAGCATTTAATCCCATTCTTTGTCCACAAACTGTCACATTGGATTTATTAAGTATTGCAATCAGATATTGGCATGTTTCGTGGGAATTCCAGTAATTATTAGCATAAGATAAGATAGCATTAGAATTACATCGCTTATAAATTTATTAACGCCTACAATCACGCGGGAATACTGTCGAATGGGAGTTTTGTGCTACAGATGCAAATGTGGATTCTAAGTCATTTTAAATGTCAAAGTGCGTCAATGTTACGTTATTAATCTAAATGAGTAATTGGGCAGAAATAGACTACCCACTCCGATATAACTAAGAATTTCAATACAGACACGAATATTTATGCAAATTAACGCACTTTGAGTGGTCCACAGTATTAATCTGTTTAATATAATACTCTAATTAAAATACTACACGTATTAAAAGGGTATCGTTGTGACATTTTAGATTAAAATTCACGATGATTTTTATCGCGAAAAAAAGGTTTCATGACAATATGACTCCACAACACTTCCAAACGTAGCGTTATACAAAAGTTAGTGTAGTAGGCCTCGCTGTATTCCGTTCCACTCAAAATACAGTAGTACCAACAAACTCACTACCGATACGCCTTCCACTCAAAGAACCTGTGATTCAAATCCCAATCAAACTTCGATTTTACTAAGCTATGTGTGTACTACAGATTAATATGATTTTCAAATTGCAGGGCTTTCTTGTTATGTTTTATTTATGGGCAAAACGGCTTTAACCTTTGAATACATATGTCATTTTGTATTCCTCCTCCCGTAAAAGAAATTATCTTGACAAAACCTACATAGATATCTGTAATCAACTTCAAATACGATAGATATTTTACCCGAGATCAAATGCGTTGCTATTTTACTGTTACTTTGTCTTCAAAGTTCAAACGTCTTTATTATCCCCTGTACGAAAGTATCTTCGTTACCACACACAAAACCAAAAAATAACGTTTATTAACACTGCTGTTATAAGGCAAAATGATTAATATTTCGAAGAAAAATCCTTGAAGAAAAACTCTTGCATGGTTTTGAATTTACCAATATCGTCTCTACTTTTACTCAATATAGTATGTAAAATATGGAGCAAGACTAGTAATATTAATAGATTGTGAATAACTTTTAATTGTCGTCAACATAAGAATAATCGAAACGATCGAATTGATAGTATTTATTGAAGGTCCTAGATCGACACGGATGTCCTGTAGAGCTAATATAATGCATATTTAATTGCGACCTTAGACCACAGTATCCATATTTATGATCACCGTTTCATGTCACCGGACCACAAGCGTTACAGCGCTTGAAAGCTCGTTAATCGCTTATTTGCGTTTGTAATTTATGTACGACCGGACTAAATAACGATTGTAATGAAATTTCTTACGAGGGCCGTAGGTGGGCTACGGTGTTTATTTCAGAATGGGATTTAGAGCCGTATAGTTAAGACAATGATTGTTGAATGATTTCCTTAATCTCAGTTATCATTATTATACTAAGCCTAATGAGTTAATATGTTAAACGTCAAATTCTTGAATACAAGGTTTTCTATATTCATAACTCTGTGTTGAAATTCCATATATGGTGGCAAAACAAGGAAAATCCACTTTTCCACAAGGAAAATCGAATTACTTCATAGATTTAATTAACATGTAATTTTATTAAGATAGTCCATGGAGTTCAAGACTCAAGAATCTATTTGAACAATTAGTCTTACATTGATCAATTCTGCCGATGGTAATCAGCCTGGTTCGTATCTCGCACAGAGAATAGTAATCGCTATTCAACGCGAGAACACAGCGAGCACTCTTGGCTCCAAATTCTTCACGTTACTTCTAATGCGTTTATTCTTAGGGTTTATCGTATTATATTTAGGTTCATTAATTATGTAAATAATATTAGATGAGGTAGTATACTAAGTGTCATAGTCTTCACGAGCTTTTACCTGCGACTTCGTTCATGTGTTACATAAATTGACATAACTTCTTTATTTGTTAACCGATTTAAATGAAAAAAAACACTAAATGTTAAGTGAAGCACATCACAATATAACCCTGAAGACTGCATTGAAATCGTATAAGCCGTTTCTGAGATTAGCGTGCACAAACATACAGACAAACAGACAAAATGAAAAATTATTTTAGGTTCTCTTGTGCATATAAAGGCACCCCATTGTGAATTTTTAAATATATTTGTCGTGTACAGACAGCGATCAGTTACAGTTTTATCATATGTACAGATTAAAGTCTTTCTACATCGAACCCAAGAACCCAACTCTTTCCCTACAATAATTTCCGGTATCGTAACTGCCATTAGCACACAAAAACAAGAACATAAACACCCACACTCAGACGAAAACTTTAAGTCTTAACAAATAGATATCTGTTCAACCGGGAATTAAACAAAGAA
The DNA here is from genome assembly GCA_018251015.1 of Phocides pigmalion okeechobee. NCBI lineage: Eukaryota > Metazoa > Arthropoda > Insecta > Lepidoptera > Hesperiidae > Phocides > Phocides pigmalion. Next base: position 5,518 of record DWON01007842.1, read on the forward strand.
CTGTTTGCGTGGTTAATAACGTTAAACATCTACGAGTCCCTCGGATCACGTTCAGTCCTAGACTTATCTTACCAAAAAATTGGTAAGAGGAAGTAACACGGGATAACAATAAACTTTCATATTTTTCGTAAATTCAAAGGTGGGAGAACTATAGCTCGACCAGGGAAGTAGCATCGTCTCCCTTATAATCCGCCATAAATTACTTATGTTTCGTTTGAAGAGGCGCGATTGCCGGCTACACTTTGAAGCGAAGTGACCATCTTAATCCTTAGGAGTAGGAACGTTCGAGCTCAGATAGGATTTTGGTCATGTTTGTGGTTGTATGTGGATGTCTACGGGCTGCGACTACTTAACATCATGCATTTGCATGCTGTTTTGCTACTCTTCTCACTATAAAAAAAGTGCAATTTTATTTAATATTCTTTATAAATCTTGTCTTATAGCTAAAATGTAAGTTATAACAAATGTAAGACTGAATATCTAAATCTATTTAACTGCATGGAACATAAATATATTTGCAGAGAATTTCTCATCTCAAAGACTCGTACGCTACCAAACTCGAATGCTAATCCTGGCAATAATTTAAATCAAAACAGACTGAAATTATTCAGTTTATTTGAAAGCTTAATAGCTAACCCATTAACCCAATAAAAATAAATCTAGTCTACAAATTCTGTTAATATGGAACGGAAACAGCGTACATGCAAATAATTCATTTGAATCTGCAAGACTGGTGTCTTTAAAATGATTTACTTACAGAATAGCCATTTAATTTCCATATTTAAATACTAGTTTTAATATCCTATACTATGCTATGTCCTCTACAGTTTTAGATCTTGATTATGAAAAAAGTTTCTTGTCATTCTGTACGTTAATTAATTATTCGTAAACAAATAAATATTAATTCGGTATTACTTAATTTATACCAGATGTAATTTAAATACATTTTACTTGTGAATATTTGGGTATTTAATTATTCGTGCAGTTATTTTGTATTTCAAGAGGCACTTTGCATATAGTCGTACTATATATGTATTTTGTAACTACATATTTGCAGATTTAATTATTATCACAAAAATGCTTTATCTGTCGTTCATGAACATACATTAAGGCTCTATACGTGTCTTCGAATATATAAAATATTCCACTGATCTCCTGTATCTTATAAGGTACCACAAAATATTTCAAAATAAACGTGAACCTTATCACAATCATCAACAAACAAACGGGCCATATGACAAGGCGATAGACACCTGAATCGTTCCATAAACGGCCATGCGTCAACGAAGCCCATCATCCAAGCGGGCCATATCTGGCCAGCGTAAATTGTTATCATAACATCATTGTCATGTACCAACAAAACTCTTACAATATAATTATTCAATATTCTACTCTATTACAATGTGCTAATGTCTGTTTTAGATTGGCTGTACACAAGCTTTGTCACGTTTTCAGTCTGTGGAATGCGTCTCTGGTTAGGCAGTGTACGTTAACTTAAACTCGATAATCTGTTCATTAACAATGGTCCAATATTAGATCCATTCAATTATTACGATTCACACTCAATCAGTTTTGAATTAGTGATTGCCTATTTGTTATATCACTTTTAACAATTGATAGTTTTTGTTACTCCATTATCGTTGTTCGCATCAACGAACACGTGCAAAAAGTTTATTGGATAAATCTAATGATATCATGGGATGTTTTGTATCCTACTGTACAATAATAAGTATAAATAAAACTTATATATAATCTGATCAACTCGCCACTCTATTGCGATGCCTTGTCTTTACTTTTTTATTGTTTCAAATCCACAAGCGGTACTGTTATAGGAAATTCCTACAATTTCTTAGATTTATATCAATAGGAAATTTTATTTACCACACTTATTTCATTAGAGTACTTTTATGGCTCCTACAAGGTTAGTGTACAAAATTATTCCGATAAAGTAAAAAGGTCAGTTTTCTGTGTATATAGGTATATGTTGATATTGTAAATTCAACTCATTATGTCAGTCACATTTTCATGTCAGAAATGTAGCAAATGAGCGTGCAGGCTAACTGATAGAGTGAACATTCACGTCCACGTTCAAACAGGACTGACATCCTATCTGTGGGGGTATGTAGAAGCGGTGCAACTTTTGAGGGTACGCCAGTAGCCAGTGTTGTAAGTGTAACGAACAACCGCATCTCTCCTACCGAAATACAAGTTGTTTTAAGACGGGTTAACAGAGCTTTAATGGTACCTCGATTGACATGTAATATCTCCACCTGTCAAAACAATTCAAGAGATGCTATGGTAGACAACATTAAAATACTTAAAAATATTGCGCGTAGTAACAGTAGTACAAAGAAATATATGTCAATGACGTAATGTACGAAAATAATTAACGTAGTAAATAAATGCACCCGTGTTTGTAAACAACGGAACTACGTACGATTACAATCCTTGACGCGGTCCGTGACATCATAAGCAGCTAATAATCGAGTATCGTGTTCAAACAGCTTAATTCCACCTGACCTTTCTAGTCTCGGTACGCATCGCTTATTAGTATTTAGGTACTTGTCAAATATTATGTATTATAAGTTTAATAAGCGGTAGAACTTTAGTTTTACTGAGAAGATAACACCCCCATAATACGTCGTAAAGTAAGCCTTGGCATTGGTAGAAAGTTTGGTAGATCTTGTGTTTGTGGGATCTTTTATCATAAGACATGTTATTAACGTGGTAGTCCTCGGTTGTAGCATATTTGTGATAAACTCCGTGGAGGAACTCCAGTGTTGTGAAGTGGTTACCGAGTCCATGGACGGCAGCGGCTGCCTACTTACAATAAGGTTTATTCCATACTAGTTAACTATCTCCATTTAGTTAAAAGCGGAGAAGTATGGCAAAGGTATGGTAGACCAGGACTAGGTTCTTGTAGATAGCTACGCACGGCCATAGATATGAGGTTAGTTCGGTTTGAATTAGAAATTGGATGTACAGAGTAGGGAACTCTGCACCGATCACATAACTTCGAGTTGCCTGTACGCTTCTTTGCCACTCATTTAAAATAGCATCTAATTTCTACTCAATTATTGATTACACAAGGATAAGTAGCTTTGAACGTCTCAAATAAATGAATCTGTTTTACCTTAGCTTTCATTCTAATTAACTTTTTAATTAATCCCTTAAAATATTATTTATGTACATAATGAATTAACCTAAATATATATTGAAGACCCTAAAACTAATTACGTTAAAAGAAAATGATTAATGATTTTAATTAATTGATTCGTTGCGTGTTTATGAGTTCGTTGATTAGTGACTAGAGCAAATAAATGTATACATTGAGAAATATACGTGTATGTTTATCAGTTGTTCGGACACCAAAGAAATCCACCTAGTTTGGGATGATATCTCCATGTGTTAATTGCACAAAGGTACAATGGTTCCTACAAATTATAATGCTTTTTACAACTCACGTCTTCATACTACAATTCTTTATGTCACAGTTACCACGGACATACATAAAGTACACAAACACCTAGACTCAGAACAGAAATCTAAATTATCAGACAGATGTCTGTCTGGCCGGAATCGAACCCAGAGCTCTGTTCGTGATATACCGGTATAGTTACCAATACTCTACAAGAGTCGTCCAATTGCCAAAGCCAGTAAACTTACTACTTCACGACTTACTTTTACATTGTAACTTTGTCGTTTATTAAGTGTATGTAAATACCTATCGATGGGGAAGAAGGGTCCTCGTGTGGCGACCACGTCTGGGCAAAAGGAGCAAAGGGCGTCCCCCAACCAGGTGGACCGACGAACTGATTAAGGTAGCGGTTACCGCTGGATGCAGAGAGCACAGAACCGGTCAGAGTGGCGGCACCTGGGTTAGGACTATGTCCAGCAGTGGACACGAAAAGGCTGATTGATGGATGGATGATGTACCTTACAACTAATAAAATATTTTAATTTTATTGTTTTTTTTTTCACCAGTAACGCAATCAGAGCAAGAGCGTTCATGCATCGCTCTCCTTCGACTGCAGCGTCGCTGCGGCCAATTCTTGTGGGTTCATGCAGTTCTACAGCTGAAGGACAACCTGGAAAATTCCCAACGGCCTGTCATAGTGTGTACCAATCAGGTGTTAAGGTGAGTGAGCTATACTTTCATAAAATAACACTTTTAACACTATATACCTATATTAAACGTGCTTTAGACACACATAGATAAATACTGAAACAAGCAGTACAGAAAGTTCTATTATTTATTCAGATGTCTGTTAGGCTGGGGATTTAACCCGGAACCCTCTATGTGTCAGTTAAGTACGGTAACCCCGCCGTGAAGCAAATCTTGTCCTTCGATGGAGAGGCGTGTTAAGGTTAAGTAGGGGTAAACGAAATACTTACACGAGATATATAAAGAAAGTTTTCATAGATAGTCTCTCAAGGCCGGATTAACGAATTACGGAGGTAGAGGCCTAAGAAAGCCGATATCTGGTTCTATACCATCTATCTTCGACACAGTTATGACTTCAATATTATTTGAGGCGAATTACAACCCTCCTTGGGCGGTAGTGACCGATTACTATCAGGAAAACGGTTCGTTGGTTACTTCGATTCTATAAAAAATTAAAAAAAACGTTAGACACAACATACAATTACATAAAAAATAAATCAACTCATAAGCAATAAGCGCAATCAATTTCATTTTAATTAAACTGTACAAATAGATTCGAATCAAATTGGTGAATCTATTTCCATCTAAATCACTTTACTGTTTGTTATATGTGTCCGTTCGTTTTATCGATCGTTCTAGAAATAATTCCATCTACACTATTGTACAACACAGAAATTGTAAACTGGTATAAACATAAAATTTTATTCCCATTGCGAAATTAATGTCGGCTCCGATATCTCGATTATCTCGAATACACATAATCGTAGTATCGGAATTCTTCGATAGTTAAGACATAAACAATTTTGTTTGTAATTTTTACGTTGTTATTACATCATGAAGCTTAAAATAATTGACATCGTAAAGCATGTAAGCACAGTTTAAGTTGACGATATTTATATAATTATATTTATTTAAGTAGTTGATGTAACAATCGTGCATGTAATGCTACTCTGACTATAAGTATTTTAAGAGGAAAACATACTTATATTAGCTTACTTCGAAAAACTGACGCTTTATGAATATTCATAAAATTACTATAATAACACAGCACTATGTAGTAATAATGGTAGTAATAGGTAGTAGAATTAAAGTTGTCATACACCGTGAAGGCATTTTCGTCTTTTATTTCGACAAGCATAACTGCTAGTTATACTTAATAGTAGGACGACAGTTTTACTTCGATCCTGGTTAAAATCTAACTTCAAGTTCAAGTTAGCAATCATATCTCATCTATACACGACCTCAGACAGGATTCCAGTTGTATTCGAGTTTTCGCAACTTGCTTAAAACGAAACGTAAAAGCATATAGGTCTAAGAAAAACATATCAGCATATCTAAACACGGAATGTTTGTGTGTTTGTTACGAGTATGTGTTAACAATGCCAAACGGATCACCAAAATGATTCTTAGTTTTTTACATTTCATTGGAAAATCATAAATTGACATCGTAAAAAAGCATATAAACGTTACTTAAGAACATAATTAACAAGTACTTATCTAAATAAAGAGAGCCTGAATGTTTGTGTGTGCGTAATGTGTTAACAATACCAAACGGATCGCAAAATGATGATACTTTGTTACATATTTGCAACAAATTGACATTGTAAAAAGCAGATAAGCGTTACTTAAGAAAACAATTGTCAAGTATCTAAATAGAAGAATCATGAATGTTTGTGTGCGTTAAGTTAGCAATGCCAAATGATCGCAATAACAAATATTTTAATTTTTATACTGTTACATTACAACACGATGCGATAAATTGACATCGTAAAAGCGTATAAACTCGGCATAAGATGACGGGTATTTATCTTCAACAAGCCGGAGCGCCTTCAAGAGCCTATTATGATTACAGCTTTAATAATGCTCGTATGGTATAGCAAACAGTAATTATGAATTAACCTGTAATTGGAGAGAACTCCTATTTGCTCTATTATACGACTATTTTAGAATAGTTTAAAGGCACGCCGTTTAACGTTAGGTACGTAATTATTGTCGCCGACTTATAATAATGTTTTGAAATAACGGTTTCTATGTATGCTATTATAATTATGGGAAGTATCTATCTAACAATATTAGTGCAATGCTATTTGTAAATGTGTAGAACCCACACGATTCCACCGGGTAGGTACTATCACACGCCCATTTCTGACGTGAAACTTATTTCTATTTTTATATTTTATTTATTTTTTGGAAACACACAAAATAATATACAAAAAAATGCAACGCAACTTAGGGATAGATGTAGATAGATGTGGTTGCTGGTTCACTTACAATTAAGACAACTACCTTAGTCCTCAGAGTAGCAACACATCTGTAATGAATTTCAAGTAAGACTGTTCTTTATAGATTTGGTCGTAGGCGTCCATGGGTAGCTGTGACCACTTACCTTCAAGTGGATTGCATGTTTATTAACTACTTCCATTTAATAAAATAAAAGTTTTTCCATAAATCTTAATAAGTATTAAACATATCTGTAAAATAAAAATATTTGCAAAAAAAGAAGTGACCGTTATAAAATATTTTCGGTTAGTTTTGTTTTTTCTCGCTATCATAAGTTAAGCAATTTTGGTATAATTTGGAATTTTACAAGAGGAGTTCTAAATCGATTTTGATAGAACTTTAACATGACGAAGAAAACCTGCATAAACCTTTAAAAAGCGCACGTGCACAGCCTTATTTATAACAAAAGTGAAACATATTTAAAAGGTGGTAGAACCGTTAGAGCTCGCCTGGGGCGGCACCACCGCCACCCTCATAACCCGCCATAAAGCAACATGTTCTTCATGTATTGTGTTTCGTTTGGGGAGGCGTGGTTGCCGGATATACATTATTGGAGGCGACCATCTCAGTCCTCAAGAGTAGGAACGCATCCGCGTCCATCCTTAAATAGAAC
>DWON01007843.1:0-12574 GCA_018251015.1 Phocides pigmalion okeechobee
GTTTGCTACTCTTTTCACATAAAAAATAGATTACCGCGGGAGCTACGTTGGAAATTAATAGCTTGTTTATCTTTGTTTATAAATACCCTTTTTCTTTGTCTTTATGAGTATGATTCAATATTAATATTACGATCTGGATGATTATTTATCCAATCTACGAATACTAGAAAATATGATTTGTTTTTTATTGCACCGTAAGTTAACAAGAGTTTCTTTCGTCGTCTCTTCTCCCAAAACGGAGACATCTTCCGAGTCGGTGATAGTTCATTGACGTTCAAAAACAGTTCTGCAAAGAATCTGATTTGAATAAAAATATATTGATTGATCTCTGATTTTCTTATATTCAATAGCAAAATAACGTGCAGTTCACCAGATGTTAGTCACTGCCACCTACGGACACACGTACAACTTCAAACAGACCTAAAGTTCTATCTGAGATATTACGAACTATTACGCACACAACTTCGCAAAGACAGTTGCGTGCCAAGGACTCATACCCGGGCCTCTAGTGTGACGGGAGAAATCTTAATAATAATATTAGTGCGAGATGTCCATCGAATGAAAACATAAATGTTCCCTGCATCTGGAATGAGCAAGAAGTTTTCAACACATAAAAAATTGGGAGGGACACTTCACGGTCATAGAGTGCGTCGCGAAACTTTGAAGTTTCCTTTTTATTTTCAATTTCTCTTCCGAACCTGGTATGCGAATATAAAATCGAGAGCCGTGTGTTAAAATGTAAATGTATTTTAAATATGTGCTAAATGTATGCTAAATATATATATGCGAAATTAATACTAAATAGTGTTAATGTACACTAAATGTATGCTATATTTAGCATTTAGCATAAATGTTTATTTTTGTCCGTATGGGGTAGAATTTAGCATTTAGGATACAATCAAAATATTTTATTTTAAACTGATATCATCGTGGAATCCATACATTATGTAATATAACGGGTACTCACGATTAACGATTTTTGATATTTAATTGCCGATATTTCGAACCAGTTGCGTGGCTCGTGGTCAGGAATCAATAAAATAGAAGTAGCAAACCGGCAAGCAGTTCCTCTAACAATAACTGGTCACTACATCCGATACACATCTATAACCGACTCTACACAATAAGATTCATTTAAAGTCGATCACATATGTATGATTGTTCTTGAGGAATAAGATTGTCACATTATGTCAATAGGTACCCAAATATTTTTAACGAAACGCAAAAAATATACACGCTATAAATTAGTGTGATGGAGGTACGTGCCCCATTTTTACAGCTTCTATCACCTTTTATTATTTGCTTCTTATTACATATTTCAAAAACATCTTTTATATTAAATATTTTATATTGTACCATATATAGAAAACAACGTATAAAATCAAGACGTTGAGCTTACGTTTAACGTCGAATTAATGCACTTAAGAAGCAAGTAGCATCTCTAAATATTATAAAACAAAGTCCCCTGTCGGGTCTGTCTGTCTGTTCATGATAAACTCAAATGTACTGGACGGATTTTCTGACAGTTTTCAACAACAGATAGAGTGATACCAGAGGAAGGTTTTGGTGCATAATAAGTTAGGTTTTTTTGTAAATTGGGTGAGAAATTAAATAGTTAAATTCAATATAGTAATTCGGTCGTCGTTGGGTGTACATGATGTGACATCTTGTACTTGTATCGTATATGCGACTAAAGTACAGGACCATTTTGGAAACAATATTTATTAAAAGACTGCTCTCAATCTATCAGAAATTCTACATAAAGTAGTCATAAGGGACGAAACGCGTACAAAGAGAGAGGCTATATTTTTGTTAGGTTTCACTGAAGCTCGTATAGGAACGTTAATTAATTAAGCTCGTGTTGGCTTTTTATTTTTCATTACTTCAGGGTTGCTACTTTCTTTGAAATTACGTAGGAAATAATTTTGCTCAGTTTAGGTACGTACTGAAAGAAAATATGTTCTTCATTTTTTTACATGGTTTGTACCTAGTATAGTTTTTTTTATTGTGAAAGAGTAAGAAACGGACATACAGGCCACCTGATGTTGAATGGTCACTGCAGCCCATGGACAACCACATAACTTTTGTTCTATTTAAGGATGGACGCGGATGCGTTCCTACTTTTGAGGACTAAGATGGTCGCCTCTAATAATGTGTATCCGGCAACCACACCTCCCCAACCGAAACACAGTACATGAAGAACATGTTGCTTTACGGAGGGTTATGAGGGTGGCGGTGGTGCAGCCCCGAGCGAGCTCTAACGGCTCTACCACTTTTCAAATTTAATATTTCCTGCTATAGATGGATTATTTGGTTTTTAAAAATCAGAAGCTTATGAAATGAAAATGTTAATGTTTTAGAAGTATTTCTAATAAAGATTTTAATATAATCGCAGTAAAAATATTGTTATATTTTGTTTACTACTAGTTTTGTATGAAAAATCTCCATCAAGTTGCTTGTTGTTACAGGATTTATCTCACAAATCTTGTTTACAGATGTCTTGATTTAACTTAGATTTATTGGCTGAGTTAACACACTTTCAAAGATTTTTTTATAAACATGTTTACGGTATAATTTTCTTTATAACATTCTTAAAGCTTATCTGGACTGCTTTTCATAATCTAGTGAGGACCAATTGATTAGTAATAATAATGTTGTGGGAATTTTCCTGCCTGCACAAAGATGGTCAGACAACTAAAAAAGATTTATATGCTTCTGTAAGTATACTTAAAGAAATAATTTTACATCCAGCCACAAAAAGAACACTCAGAGATATATTTGGTTGTAAGTGGAAATAAAATTCACGGCCACAGACCTGCCTATCAGGGTCACTAACTATTAATTTTTATACAGGCGTACATAAAAATGCATTGATAAATTATCGTGGAACGAACAATCATAGAGAAATGTCCTTGTATGCAGGTTCCCCACCACTGAGAATATGGTATACATTATGAAAAACTTTCAATCAGGAGTTTTAAGTAAAGACTATTCTATAAAATGCGCGAGGGAACTCAGATTGAAACCGTGCTTGGAAACTCACATTAAAAATGATATATCCACTAAATAGGATTTGTTTAAAGTTCAGGACCGAAAAGGTTTTTAGGAGCAGTAACAAATGAGATCAGCTTGAAAAATACGCTTAATAACAAAATGGAGAGATTTGAAAGTGACGTTTACCCATTAAGTAGCCTTAGAGTTGCCATACGCTTGTTCGCCAGAAAAGGATGGAGAGATACAAAAGTTTAGATAAAGTTAATGTTTGGGCGTAAATAAGTTTCATGCAATCATTAATTTCAATTCAATTGTGTTACTAATTTAAATTGTCTATCCTAGATTGCCTTATCTTCCTATATGAACGTCTTCAAAATTTAAAAGTCGGTAGAAGCTAGAATAATTTGCAGCGTCTTTGACTCTCCAAGTAAACTCTTGATGAAGAGCAGAATAGCTTGTAGCTTGCAGTATATTTAACATTTTTTTTTCAGGGATAGAATTTTGTATTTTTCAATTATGAAAATCTTAAAACTACTTAAAATAAAAACCTAACTTAAACAGTCTAATGGAAGTCCGTGCCCATGCGGCATGGTTGCAAGAACACTAGCTGCATTCCCGCGCTGGATAGCAATCGCAATTCTCTGCGCGAGATATCAACCAGCCCTCTTTTCACCGGCAGCGTCGATCAAACGTGGTACTATTTGTTTGAAAACATTTTTGGAACGCAATTATTAGTTGATGTAATTTAGTTGTCATCTGCACATACTATTCAACCGGTATTAATTAACAATTAAATCACGACAATAGGAAACATAATACATGTCGAATGACGAACAAAGGCTTCCCTAGATTTACCAGTTAAACACCGTCCAGTTTACAATAGTGACACAGATCTTTAGTTACATATAGAGCTAAACTATATATAAACTTTCGGAAAAAAAATTAAATGTCTTAAATACAATTTACTTCCCAATCTAGGATGCATGGTGTGGAAATCTTTAGTATGTTTAATATATTTTTACCTACTTCAATGTAAAACTGTATACCCCGTCGAAAAATACATATTTCCTTATTTTTGTTATTAATATTCGTTTTATGCATCACTGACCTAAATTCTAATTTGTTTGAAAACTTTCTTCATCTGAAAAATATATAATTGCAAATGAGAGATTACATATGATTTACACATATATGGTTATTAAAAATACTATTCTTAATTATTACTTACGTAGGTGTTCAGTTCTGTTGAGGACTGCATGTAGACAACGATCGGTTGCAGCGACGGCTTAACATCGAGAGACTTGCACACTCGTTTGCAACTTTTTTACATGAAAAAGAAGTTACTAATAAAAACAAACGTGTAACATCCCAAAAAAGGATCTGGATTATCGAACTTTTTCGACCAGAGTTAATAAACGTTCTACCATTTTTTACAGACACGTTTTGAAGGAATGTTATAAGTAAAAATACAGTTATGTGATTATTTATTCTATTTACACTTTCAATTCCACTGCTATGCTATGCTCAATTGATATTTTCAATTAAGTTGCTCCAGCAAGTTACGACGTCAAGAGATTCTGTTTAGTAAAATTAATTTGCAATTCTGAATAGCATTATATTTGGTTTTTCATGATTCGAAATGAGAAGCTAATTATACTTTCTGATTTTGTTTGAATTATTTATTACGCCAATATATGTAATTGCTAAATATTATAAAACATAGTCCCCCGTTCCGTCTGTCCGTCTGTTTGTTCATGATAAACTCAAAAAGTACTTGACGGATTTTGTTACAGTTTTCAAAAACAGAGTGATTTTGAGAAAGGCTTTGGGTGCATAATAAGTTAAGATGTTTTTTTTGTAAATCGGGCGAGAAATTAAATCAGAGGTGGGAGAACTTTAGTTCGACCGGGGAGGTACCACCGCCGCCCTCATAATCCACCATAAAGCATTACTTGTGTTTCGGTTGGAGAGGTACATTTGACGGCTACACTTTGAAGCGAGGCGACCATCATAGTCCTCAGGAGTAGCAACATTCGAGCTCAGACAGGGCTTCAGTCGTGTTTGTGTTACTTAATATCAGGTGGTTTGCATGCACGTATATTACTCCTATCACATAAGAAAGTTAAATTCAATATAGTAATTCACTCGTCGTTCAAAAAAGATGTTTCTAATTGTTTGTTTTTGCAAATAGGTAATGACTGGATGCATGTATGAAACAAAATAATATAAGTAAATACAAACTCATTAACCGAGCGAATCTGAGCCAGGTAGCTAATATTTAATATTGCAGAGATAAAAAAATATAATAAAAGTTTGAATTAAGACATATTACAGTTTTTTTTTATGTCAACAGGCAGGTGGTGAGATTAAAAAAAATCAATAGGGGTAGAAGCGGTACAGGCGCGTGATTTGTAAAGTGAAGTCGTTTTAACGCTGCTGTTTATTGCGCGGTGCAACACGCTTGCGGCTTGAACACACCTGTGTTGTAGGTATAAATGTGTATGGATCACGGAAGAACAAAGAGTTGTGTTTACGACGGCGGTACAAGACTGGGGGTGGACATTGCGTCTGTTGATTCGTAGGTAAACATGCTGTAAATGCTGTAAATACAATATTTCAGCGAATTCTCTGCACATCTTCAGTGTAGAGAAATACGCTCCAGTTTAGTGCTGCCTCCCACATCGCTGACCCGATCTAATAGCACTGCCGTCAAAATGTGAAGTCGTTTCAGAGTGTCTGGCCGCTACAAAATTGAAATAATGTATGGGGTACTGAGCACGCGAATCTTAAGAGTTTTACCGATTGATCGTTTATAGAACTAAAATTTGATTAGGAAGGTACCGCCGCAACCCAGATAACGTGTCATAGCAAATTTTTGTGTTGCCAGCTAAATATATTAGCTAGGCGACTATCTTAGTCCTCAATAGTAAAAAGTGCACTTAAACCCACATAAAACGTCAGTCTTGTGAAAAGTTTAATGGATTTTAATACGCTGCAACAATCATTTAAACTGTCTTCACATTAAAGCGCAAGTATCGCGGCAACAGGGGAAAGAATATTTTCATTAGATTACATTATCTATAGACTAAAAGTAATTTCCATTGAGAAAATACATTGTTACTCCTACTTCCTTGACATCTTCGGCGCCATCGATGTCACCTTCATTATAAAAATAGATAATAATGGATTGTACTTTATTTTGAAATTGGAGAGTAAAGAGTTATTATGTAATAATATTGTAAAATAATATAATAAAACAGTTGGGATCTATAAGTAAGTTCGCAACACTGGCTCGAAGCCGACTGATCGCAAGCGTCTGTACTACCGTCCGTTACGACATTCACGTGTCACGTGGTCAGCGCCTTGCTTAAATTATTATGAAAGTTTGCGGTTTCTGACCGTCGTGACAATCAAGCCACTGCTGCTACACTGTTTGCGTCTTAAAATGAAGCCAATAATAACATCAAGTCGCCAGTCTTTTGTTACTATTATAACATAAAAACCACTTTCCAAAATATTTTGCTTCAATACGAAGTTGTCACGACACTTGCTTTAAATTAGCTTGATTCGTCCATGAAGTTTCGGATTCTCAGTACCAAAAAGTTTAAACGAGGGGCTATTGACTCGCTCGTCGCTCGTGTTAATTCTAGTATTAAAACAAACTAAATATTTCAAGTAAATAATGCACAGTATTTTGCTTGCAAGCAAGTAAACGAAGACTGGATAATAAAGTAAAGAGACAAGATATTCAATTTTCACCAGTTGGTAAGTTTATACCAAACGGCAGTGGTATTTATAAACAAATTAATAATTATATACCAATAGCCTTATGTACGGATTCATTTTTTTATTTAAATTTTACATATGAATACGTAAACCACCTGATGTTAATTAGCCGTTGCAGTCCATATACATCCACATACTACTTCAAACATAAGAATTTACGGTTAGAAAAACAAGAAACTCAAAAATGACAAGGAGAAATTAAACCGTACCTGCTCATGTTTAAATCAAATCCAAAATTAAATGTTACAACTCAAACGTTGAACGCCAAATTAAAATTGGTCTGTCGTATATCAAAATACATTTGATTACGCGAACTCCAAATTAAATCTCGGGTATTGGAGTAGGTACATCATAAAGTACCATGTTAGGTGCCCGTCGAACAATTTAATAACATTGTAATGGACGGTGGAATTGTTCGGGCGTTGTATTTAATTAAGTGCAGCCCTTTGTAGGCCCTCTTTATATGAATCCCAAAGAGTTTTATTACATGTAATTATTTCTAGACTGAAATTAACAGCTTACTCTATAAATACAATTTATCAATTAAATTTACGGATAATAGATACTTAAATATAATTCGATTAATGGAAATTTTGATAATTTCTAAAAGCGAGCTCTAAGGTCTAAAGTTAACGTGATATGATAATTTGTAATATTAGTGCATTTGTGCATGCAACTTTTATTGATAATTGTTTGATCGGGATGGTATCACTCCCACCATTATAATTTGTTTTAAGCTACTATTATGTTTTTATTAGACTAGTGCCGTTGGCAACTAAATTACTAACATGGAACATGGAAGAATTCTAGCGTAAAGCTTACTTGGGATTTGGTAGGCAAGTATGATTACGGGCTCACTTACAAATCATTCAAATACCTCAAACAACAGGGGTAGCATCTGTGATCGATTTCAATTGAAAACCTTTCTTCTTTATGGACTTGATTACAGATGTCCATGGATTTTAGAGAGCACTCACCATCCCGTGGACATGTTCATTTGCTCTTTCGAATTTATAGAAGTTACAAGCGATGTGATGAGAAAAAGCAATATCGATGCAATGCTACCGTACCACTCCCATCTAGGCAGCAGCGAACTCTAACATCAGGTGGTTTCCATATTCCTTTACTATTTTTCCCACATAAGAAAATGAAATGCCTTAAAAAATTCAATTTGGTTAATTCAGTTTTTATTATTAGATTATGATGGGTACAGTGACACAGTTAATTTTGCGTGATTTATTAAACGAACGAATGAATAGCGATTTAAAGCAAATGTTCCAATCCAAAGATTACAATGATAACTCTTCACTTTAGTGTTATTTGTTCGTGTCCATTAGATGTTAAACCATATGTCAGCCTTATGTAATCAAATAAGCATAGCATTTTGGACTTTGTAAATATTGTATATTCTACTATGTTCAATAGTATCATATAGTTCTATGCTATACATGTTGGACTTTATTGGGCTTGGCTTGCGGAACAAAGGTACCTTGTTCCGCAAGCTATATATATATTTCTAGCGCCAAGGATTTTTCAAAGGCAAATATTTGCTAGTTTACATATAATGCTCATGTAGCTTTACATATATATGTATCAACACAATTACATTTTGTGAACTTCACAGAAACATGATTCAAATATTGGTGAAATGTCAACCAAAGCGAAATTATTTTTCCTTTGAGACATAAATTATAAACTTTTCAGACGATTTATAAGACAACCTGTAACAGAGAACACTCAAAATTGTTATAATATATGTATTTGAGATTCTACAATATACAATAGAACTCCTACTTGAAGTAGATTTTGCGCTGTAGACAATATATATATGTACATACACTCGTAACTCCTCCTTCTTGACATAAGACAAAAAATAAGACATAAGATGAAGAAATATCGACTAAGAAAACTACTGCGTTTTGTGTAGTTCTTCTGTATTCTGATTAGAACGGATATGGAGCAGAAATAGGCTTTGAGGTGGAGTTTTTTTCAAGTGATAATAGATCGTAAGTAGGTTTGTCTGAGAAGGTACCGAAAATCTACCGTGAAACACTTGTGTTTCGCTTGGAGAGCTGTAGTTGTTGGTTATACCTAAATCATTGCAATCACCCTAGTCTTCAAGAGGAGTAACGCATCCACGGACGAGTTTAGTAAGGACGTCAGTTTTATCTGATGTTGTGTGTAGATGTCCGTGGACTGTTGCGACCATTTAATATCAGGAAGCCTGCATCATTTTTATTAGTTAGAAAAAGGCGAGTTCATTTCTGCCCTCTCGGTTACTTCGATGTTATAAGTTTCCATAATTAAGTATAATATATACGCTATACAAAAAAATACATAAGTAAAGATTAATAGGAGTGAATTTCACCTTCCTTTTTATTATTTGGATGTTTACATTTTCAAAAGTCAATTATAATTCATGATGTAATAATGAGAAAAAATTAAAACATATACGTAATATAATATCTATCTTCAAATCATTTGGAAAGCTAAAATATTAAGATCTTGGCACAAATCCCAAGTAAACCCAAAAGGAAGCATTTTGTCACATCTCGTCTTTTCTCCCCTCGCCATTTTGTCTAGCTGTCAAATTATTGAATCCTTTTGGCAACCTCACACCTGTGCCTTAGATTACGTCAAACTCTACGTACATAAGTAGGCGCATTGACGTAAATTGAACAACACAATATGCTGAAAGTACACAAAATCTGATGGAATGAATTTATGAATAATACAAGGTACAAGAAGCATTATTTTGAGAAGATAAGTCTAAACAGAATAGAATTTGGTGTAATATAATGAAATTCTTTGTTGTAAGTGTTATTAGTTGAAGATACTATTTTTTATATGAAATCGAGAGCAAAGGAGCTTGTAGTCACAATTTATTTCATTTATTTTCAAAGTTCAACACTTCGGAATTTAAAAGGTTTGCAAGCTGTTAGACCTTGTTCGTTTTGTGTATAAATCAATTATACTGATTAAGTGGAAATGTGCGGTTACACTTATAAACATATAAACCGATAATCTTAGTCGTCAAGTTTAGCAATAAATCTGTAATAGAGTTTATGTGGGATTTCTGTTTTAAATGAAGTCTTACGTAGATAACAATGAAATTAATATGAGATAGGTTGCATGTTTGTTTGGGACTTCAATATTATAGAACATACGTTATTAAAAATCAAAATCATTTTTTTTATTCTAAGTAGATTCTTTACAGAACTCTTAGTACGAGTACACACTCGTAACTCTCAGTTACACACGTTTCATTTTAAAGAAGAGGCGTCGAAAGAAATTTTATAACACATCTTTTCAATCTTTGAAAATGTAATATACAAATAAAAACTTATATTAATGGAGGATGTAGGGCTGGAGTCGTTTCAGACTATATGAGTTTATCATGTAAATAATCGTTGGTTTTATAATACGCCTTTTTATACAATGTTTATTTGATAACTAATTTAAACTTCTTTTCTGATTTTCGTCATTCTGGTATTTTATTGTAGCAGCGAGTAAATTCCCATGAATGATTTAGCCACCTTACATAGTCTATATCTAGAGAAAGACAATTTATCCATGTTTCTTGTATTAAAATTATGGTTATTACTATTTTTAATACATTTATCATTATGCTTTCTACCATACATTATATTTTCATATATACATATATTGACTATGCACCGTCAATATGCTGATGATGCGAAACAGTTCTCTAAGAGATTCACTACATTTAAGATCATAAGTTGCTTTATTTTGTAATATAAAAATAGAATTAATGCCAGCAGCACTACCCCACATCGTTATTTCATATTTAGTACTAAGAATGTATTTTATATAATAATTTATTTATTTCTTAACATCAAAGTATGGGCGAAAATTTTCAGTTAAAGTGGACTATTTATTTTTTTAGAGTAATTAACGCTTTCCTTTTAAATTTTTTCGCTAATCATACATGCTTAGCCATTACAGGTAAAATAATATAGGTTTAATAAAAAAATAACGGGAACATTTTCGCCATAATAGCAGTGGCGAACGACTGTCAATTGTCATGAATTACAGATATTGAAACTCATTGTCGGTTTTGTCTATAATTTCGACTCCGAGTAATATCGGCAACCTGAGAGTACCATTTTGCGTGCAATAGTGTTGACTGACATATGACGTGCCTCGCTTTCGTATATTGAATGTGGAGTATTCATTTCATGCTCTGCAGGCTCTACGGCGTAAGCAGAGTTGCGGCTTTTTTAATAAATTCTATGCGACCTACCCCAGGCTATATACCTACTTTACGCTTCTATATATACAACCGCGAACGTTAGGAAGCAAAAAGCAAAAAGGTTTTTTTGATTATGGAAATATGTATGTATGTTTCAACCAGAAATGTAACTAGGAAATCTATGAAGGGAAATTTAAGCAAAATATTTTAAGCATAACTTTGTAAATTGTGACGTTGTCGTTCCAAACGGATTTTCCCGATTTAAGTTCGTTTTAAGTGTCACAAAACTAAAATCACAAACAACAATGTTACTCCAATCAATCACCTCGCCACGTATTAGCTTCCATCGTTAGTCCTAATTGAAGATCCCCCGGGAATCACTTTTGTAGTTTCCTAAGTGAAGACCAATTACTGGAAATCGAATGAGGAGGGGTTGCGGTTGCGGTAAATGAATTTTAGTTATTTAGGTAACTGATAACAATTTCGACAAGTAGCTATAGTTACACCGACGGCCTTATATATTGCCGTAAAGCAATTTCTGTATTTCGGTTGGAGTGGTAGGTTGTCGGCTACAATTACCAGCGAGGCGACCATCTCAGTCCTCAGAAGTAGCAACGCGTATATGCATGATATCTATCAGACAGAAATTTAGGCCTGTTTAATGTCTAACGTGGATCTATATGGGTTGAGGATTTTTAAACTCATTTTATCAACTTTATTTAAAAGTAATATAGGAAATATTATTTTGATTATATCTTTTTAAATATAGCTCTATCGATGTCGATAACTTTTTTTTATTGTGAAAGAGTAAGAAACGGGCATGCATTCCACCTGATGTTAAGTGGTCACTGCAGCCCATGGCAACCACGTCGAATCTCAAATAGAACAGGAGTTCTATCTATATATATATAAAGAAGGTAAAAATAACATCAGCTAACAGTCGTAAAAACTAATGTTTCACCTTGATACAGGCTTGCGGGATAGTAATCGTCCAGCTTCTATCAGGAAAGTTGTTATGTTGTGGTCTCATTTTTCATATAAAAATATGAAAAAAGTTACAAAGTTCTATTTGTTGGTGTTTTATCACGTGACAACGTAATACAGTTAATATTTGGAATCAAACAAAAATTTACTAA
The DNA here is from genome assembly GCA_018251015.1 of Phocides pigmalion okeechobee. Taxonomy (NCBI): domain Eukaryota; kingdom Metazoa; phylum Arthropoda; class Insecta; order Lepidoptera; family Hesperiidae; genus Phocides; species Phocides pigmalion. The sequence continues at coordinate 12,130 of DWON01007843.1, forward strand.
TTTTTTGTCAATCAAGATGCATAATATAGAAATTTAGATGTAGGGTTTTTTCATAACATGTAGTTCAGTGGTATACAAACGTTTTTCACAAAAACGAGTAAAAAGTAGTATAGTATAGCAATGCCTGAAGTAATTTATTTGTTTTGTTTAAAGGGTCCGTTTACCCGTTATAAACAACTTCAATCTCCGGTTAAGATAACAATTAGTTTCTTTATATACAATAACAATACATCGAGATAACAATCAATTAAGTTCGATGTGGATTTTCAAGGTTCATAGCAATTATTAACAACAGGAGGACTACTCGCTCATTTGTAACTTTGATAATATAAAAAGGCCACACTCTTTCGATTCCTTGCTGTTCACATTTCATTGAATTACTTGAATTCGCTGTTTTGTAAATCATTATGCCTCCTGATCCTTCGTAAAGTTTTTTGGTCTCCAA
>DWON01007844.1:0-12572 GCA_018251015.1 Phocides pigmalion okeechobee
ACACGTACAGCTCTTAATGAGCCCGCTATCCCCCCTCCAACCCCGCCATTCCGCGGACTTAAAAACGCACCCTCGTACCTATTTCTACCATTTCTATAAGGTAAAAACCTGTTTAGTTGAAAGAATTTTAACGAAACTTGTGCGAAAACAAAGGAAGAAAATAATTGTAGTCATACTAAAAATAACTCTGTATTCATTACAAATATCGACAGCATAGACAACGAAAAACCTATAGGTAACTCTTATAGAAGTATATATGATAAGATAGGTTTACATCTTACTAAAAAGTATTGGTCTAAGAAATGCAGTAATTAAAATAGATGATATTTGCCATATAATAATAACACTGTAGGTACTACTAATGAATTCTTTATTTGCAGTTTTCAATCCAAAAATACCGCGCTGGAGTATATAACGTATGAAAAGAAACATTCATTCTCTTTATGCCAAGTTTCAAGGAAACATCCTCGGTGCTAGTTTTCAATGAACTCGTTTTATTAGGGTACTTAGGCCAGAACGCGGGCACAATTTTATAAACAACATTCAGTGGGAACATTCAAGTGTACAGATGATATTATAGTCAGAATGTTCAACAGTGTCAGTTCTAATATGTATTCTGCCTAATAACCCCAAATCAACAAACAAGTTCTGGTTTAAATTCAATTATAAACAAAATATATAATTTTTCAGGTCTTTGCGGTCGTTTATGAAGAAAGGCAAGAAGAGAGAACAACCGACAACACAAACGCAAAGCAGTTATAACTACAACAAGCCGTCCAATCATCAAGCAAATGGAGACAGTCCTGTGGTCTTCCGAAGAGCTATGCAATGTAATAATAGTTTTTTATTGAACTAGTAATACTCACTTTTTCTTTACGTGCCCTTGAAAGAAAGTGTTTACTACCGCCCACGGATATCTTTGACCACTTTCGTATATAACCGAAGGGCCACTTTATCTTTCATAGATGCGTTACACCCACTGAATACTAAGTTGGTCGCCTCATCTTACGTATGAAGGCCAACAGCCATACCTTGCAAAATATAATAATCAGCATAGCTATTTTTATCTTATAGCAATATTTTTGGAGCCTCTAAATAAATATTGTGTTAATTAGAATACATAACAAAGTAACATAAGTATTCTTATATGCTATTCCTATTTATGGTCACTGCAGCTAATAGATAGCAATCTTTAAACAACACTAAAAAGTAATGGAATTCTACTATAAGTTTGTTTTACTATTAATTTGTTTTATTGTTAATATTACCAGTCAATAAAAAACTATCATCCTAACCTGCAGTGACATCGTTGATATAAAAAGTAAAAGATGTGAGTTATGAGGTTGCAGTTATGGTTCACAGACTTTTGGACTCCTCTACTGTCAGCTCAATTTCGTACGGATACGCTGAAACAATATTTTAAGCTGACCACATTTTAATTTGTTCCCAAATTACGTCTTAAAAATCTTTCCACTTTTTTTTAATAACCATAATCGTATTTTTTTCAAGTTCTACGTAGTTGTCGGCATTTGATACGACGTTTTTACCATCTCAATCCAGCAATAGATAAGTATAGCGATCACGCCTTTTGTGATTTGCAACCTATTTTGATTTATTGTTTGTGATTCACCTATAATTATGAATAGTTAAAATGGAACCAGTGTATAACCTTGCTGCACTCCTCACGTATAGTGTTTAGTTAGACCACATATGTATCATAGATTTGTCAGCTCCTTTTTAGCGCTACGATGTCATTTCTAGCTATTTCTATATATTGTATAGCAAGAGAATTGTTTGCCATTGCTATATTGTATAAAAATATACATAAATTAAGTTTAAAACGATTTGGCTATGGCTAAAACCAGACCAGTATATATTTGATGTGTAGATGCAATGAGTTCACTTTAAAATAAAGCTAGTAGGAACATGCCTATTGACAAATTAAAAAGAAAAATATGTATATCTTATTTCAGACTCTTCAATGTCCCGTAGTACGGCCCCGGTAGGCGCGGCTGATCGCTACGTTTACGGAGGCTCCGTCACGCCACTTCCACGATCGCGATTCCAAGAACGACTTCGAAGTTCTCAACAAGAAATCAACACATCCAAGTAAGTACATAATTTGCTATATCCTTATATTTTAATCTGATGAAAAGGGGTAAATAAACACTCTGACACGTAAATAAAGGGGTGATATAATTTTGAAAAGTTTTTTGTGTTTATTCATGTGTCTATCTTTGGTACCATAACAGACAGTTTGCAGAATACCTAACTCCTCAACCTTATACCGCCTTAGCAATTTTATGCCAAACAAGTGCATACCTTGTGCTGGATCTAATAATGGTGCAGGATATTGGTAATAAGAACTAGCAATATTTAAATTAGGTTACTAGACAGATTGAATTAGTCTTAAAAAGTGCATCGAAGTTCATTATATTATGAAATATAATGAACTTCGATGCACTTTTTGAGACTAATTCAAATTGTTTAATTTAAAAAACTAACAAGGCTAACTCTTATAAATCATTCCAACCTAGCCTTCTTTTGGTGTCATTACTTAAGTACGTGAACATCAGAGAGACTCTTTTAGGTCCACAAACAGGGAAGGCCTAAACAGTATAAATAAGCCGTGGCTTCAGCTGTGGATTAAAGTTTTAAACGAAAGTAAGTCAACATTATCTGTGCCTATTTACACGGTATTATAAAACCGAGTATTTAAGATGCGTAACTGGATCAGGGTAACGCATCATTTAGCACCAGCGACAGGATAAACAAGCTCAATGCAGGTACTTTAAAGTGATAAATATTTAATTTAAGTATATCACGTTATGTGCCAAGCATTCATGCATAAACATTATCTATGCTGTTTTTTATTCTAGTAACATCTTTCTGCCAGTACGTATGTACGTGTTATTGGAATATATATTCAATTTGCTTCTTATTTCCAGCGTCACTCCTCGAATGGCCCGTAGTGACATAATGGGATCTAGACTCAGTATGGAAAGCACGAATCCCTTCGATGAAGAGTGTCCTGTGCCGCCGGTAAGGGCGTCACGGCGTAAGAAAAAACGCGCTGCTCCTCTACCCCCGTTGGCTTCAGTTGATGCAACGGAAACGGTTGAAACAATACCACAAGTCACGGTAATAAATAAATTAATACCTCTATAACATAATATAATAATTTAGAAGTTGACTAGAATAGAAATTATAAAAGATACTCCAGAAACCCCTACTATAATTCACATTGACCATAATATTTGTGATATCGAAACTGCTATGGCGTATGATCTTAAAATGATAATCGAAAAATTTGTTCATTTTACTATGTAACGTGTACTCGTTAACGATTTTTAATTGTAAATTACCACGAGGCGTGTAAGTTATTCAAAATATTGACGTTTATCGTTAGTGCCCGTTACATAATAAAATTTAATACGCAGTCGCTTGCATTGATTTTATAATTAAATATTTATTTTATTTTTAAGGTTAATAATGGTGGATTGGAACTACGAATAACTGAATCTGAAGATATACCAACATCCAAAGTGGATGCAGATGAAGAAATAGATGAATTGAATTTAAAGATCGAACTCAAAATTACTGAAGACGAAGACGTGAAAGTCGAAGACAAACCCTTCGAAGTGGATGAAAAATCAATTAAAGTTGAAGCCGAACCTATTAAGATCGAGGAAAAAGAAAATACAGAAAATCATCAAGAACATAATACTACCTCTGAATTGTCAGTATCGTCTCAAAGTATTCAGAAACTTGACAATCAAACCGAAGAGCAAGATCAAAACAATCAGATCGCAGCTATAAGTTCGACAGACGTTGCCAAAAATACCGATTCTAAAGACGACAGCTTCGACAAGGAGTCGTTCCCCAAAGTGGATATTATAAAATACAGAAGAAACTCTAGTGTAAACGAAGATGATATCAGATTACGCCGTGGGAATTTGGAAGATTTCCATTCGCTAACAAATAAAAGAAGCAAGAGTCTTACAAATACTTACGATGGAAGCTATACAGCATATGATATAAATTTAAACGAAAACAATGTAGACATTAATAGCAACGAGGAACCACAAAAAGTTACTTGCAAAATTTATGATGATATAAGAAAAAGAAGCATCGATAACTCTATTTCCAGTACAGAAAAAGAATTCATGGAAATCGATATAGCTACAAGAGAATTAGAACGAGAGATAAGTAAATTAAATTCAGCTTTGATTGAAGATGACATCATTATTGAGGAGCGGCCTTCCGTATCAGATATAAGGCAAAAGTTTAATAAGCCAAATGAAGTCACATCGCCAAATCCAATACCAAAGCCTAGGAGAAGTCACTACGGTGATTCACCAGTGAACAGTAACGTTCAAACGTAATAACGAGTCTTAACAAATAAGGATTTTTAAATGTTTAAAAGTGGAAGATAAACACAATAAAATGACGCGTCCGTATTTATAAAACGTAAAAGAAATGTTAAAAAGATAACTAGATCTCAAAATTTCTGTGTTGTTTCATAAGGATGGGGACATGCAATATTTATAGACCTTTAATTTTAATTTACATTGGAATACATTTATGCCACCACTGTTAAACTAAAAGACACCTTTCAAACGTATCGATAGACTATGTTTTTTATATATGTTTTAAGCGCATGATTATGTAATCAATTTGTAACCTTATCCATTCAACCATTAAATCCATCTATTAATAAACTATTATCATTTAAAATCATTTTATTACATTTATATTGATAAATCAGTAACTTTTCGATTTATTTATTATATATATTTATAGAAAAATATTCCATAATACAGAACAAATAGTTACATTATTATTAAGATTCATGGTATTAATATTTTAGTAATTCAAAATAATGTAAATTGTAACATTTTTCATTTCTATTCTTCCTTATGTACACATATTTTTTTCGATCTGTAGTTAAATACATAGGTATCAGGCTTGAACATAATAATTATGTGCGTAATGCAATGGTACTACTACAGTAATTGCCATAATTAATGAGTGTAATTCTTGTAATATAACAGTGTTAGAAATGTGATAAGTAAATAAGGTGTGTATATTGTACCTAAATTATTCCTGTAACTAAAATATAAGAGCATTTACAATTAAAAAATATTTAAAAAAATATAATTTTTCAAGCTGTTTCGACTTGTACCAAAATGTATAGATATTTTATAATAAGGACAATTAAAGTGTCCAGCCTATAACTTTTCAAAACACCTGCCATTTTGCCAATTATAACGAAATAACACAAAACGAAAAAATATCTGTTTGGAGTAATTCAATATGGCTAAACGGTGATTTGACGTAACTTTCCATTCTTAAAATTGAAAATGTACCTATGGCACGAAGACAAAAACATTTTATTGTACATATTTTAAATATGCTGCATGTAACTATTATCCAAAATTACCAAATAAACAATTTTAAGCGCCGTTTTTTTAAATCTAGTGAGTGCTCTTTATTGTCTAAGGTAAGTGATTGAGTCATAATAAAGTGTACAAGATTCCTATTTATATAATAATTTGATAATAGATTTGGGATTTATATTGTTTGTTAATATAATTTGTTTAATACATAAATTATTATTATTTTATGCGTTCTTTTATTTACCTATGAAATTAAACGAAATTTTATTATAAAATAACTTTTATTGCTATTGCAATCGCTATGTTATATACACAACGCATATTACATGGAATATATAGAAAATAATAAAAAACAGACAATATTTTAACAGTACATTTCCTAATATTTAACCTTGTAAGTTACTTAAACGTCCTCTCTTATACTTAATAAATCTTGGTAAATTTGAATTAGCTGTGGTAACAAGAACCTTGTACTCTTTAGGAAGTTTCTTTTGCTGTCTTGCCTGAAAATAAAACAAATATTACAAAACTTCATAAACCTGTTAAATTCAATGCTAATAATAGAATCTTTATATTTTACACATTCATAATGCTATTGTTATTACATCTGCTTTAGTAACAAGTGTAAACCTGCCGTAATTTGTGCATTGTAGATGAAATATTAACATAAAGACTGCCCGGGTTCCAGAAAAGCATCAATGCACGTTTGACCAATTTCATATAGAATTTTGAAGCTATTTAGAGTTGCTTCATTGCTGGAATAAGCTTAACGCTAAAGTAGATTAAATATATATATGAAAATATATCAGAATCTATCTGATTAAAAATATATACACATTCATAACATAACTGATAAATTCAAAATATCAGACAATAGCAAGAACGCTTTGTTTAACTAAATAAAACATACTCCAAACAAATATATGAATAATAGTAAATGTGTCGACACTTAAAATAAGTAAATAATCTCAAGTGAGATTAGAAGAGGGAGGAGGTCGCGCTAAATCTAATGATATTTTAAATAAAGGGAGGGAGGATGGGTCGATAATCACTAAAATCGCCTCACGTAACTGCTGGACGCCTCCTAACCATTTTATGGATATTATAAAAGTACACAAATAACCCTTTCATATATATTATAATCTTAACTACTTGACATTGAATGATAATGACTTCATATTTACTGGGAAAGACGAGTCAACCACTCCTGTTATTGTGTACTCAGCAAAGTTACACAAATGTTGTTTAATTAAGATACTGGCCTCTATCCATATTACTTTGAAGTGATAAATAAATATTAGACAGAGTAATGACAAATAAAACACAGCATAAATTATAAGAGAACTCACCTTATTTTTCAAAATTGGTGCAAGAATAGACAATTTATCAACTAACTTCACTTTTGCAGCTAAGATATCTGTTTCATCTTCTGAATATAAGTCTACTAAAGTATCAATGGCCTCAGCTAACACCCACACTTCGTTTTCTTTGTGAGCCTGCTCTAGAATAAATTCAGTAATTGTACATATAACATTTGATGACGTATCATTTAGGTTGTTAACCAATAGCAATGCCAATATGCCAATCATGCGGATAAGATTGGACCTTATCTCTGGTATTTGACAGTCCCTTATTCCTGTTACCATCATCTGTAATAAAAAAATATATTGTATACATAAGTCCAGCTGTTTCTATTCCACTCTGTTGTTTATAAACTTTGATTGTAAACATCATAAAGCACATATTGGAAGTAACACTGACTTGTAGATCATAACAGCTGTTATACCATCTTAAACTCCCTCTACTACTCAATATTACATGGCATGCTTTAGTTATGAAATCTTATAATAATAATGATCAACATAAAAAATGTTAAAACAACATTAATTTTCGGTAAAATATTATCAAATGATTTTTTTCAGAAAACATTTAATTTTAATAGACATCGTATACATTATACATTTTTTTTTATAATAACAGGTAATGTAAAAATTACATTTCAAATCAGTATGTAATCAGTAAGCTCCACACTAAGGCATTTAAAAATAATTATGAATAAAATGAAAGTGTATATTATAAAAAGTAGCAAATAATATCGCAAGTCATCCTTACCTCAATGTCAGACAAGGCCAAGTCATTGAACAAATTACATTCACTAACGTTTCCATTATTTGTCAATTTAATTTTATCCAAAGCAGCTCTCATTACAGCTGTTGCAGACTCTACAAGATTTAAATCAGTGTCTTTTTTGAATATCAGCTTTCCAGCGTCCACCCAAATCTTGTATATTCCACTTACCCCACCAAGATTTTCTATTGGCAGAGCAGAGAGCATGTTATTTACACACAGTAAAGCTTTAGTTTGCAAGCTGATTAGCCTGTAAAAGTAATATAAGTGATTAAAATAAACCTTATCCTACTCAATATATGTTCAAGAAAACATAATTAATTATTTACTGACTTGAAAAAAGGAATAAACCCTCAATTCTGTCATATTTTAATGATTGTTACCACAGAACTTCATAATTTATGAACTGATTTAGAAAAATCAATTTTTATTTAGACAGGTATACTTTCGGCTAAGTCAAATTAAAATTTAAAGAGAAAGTAACAGCCTAGGGGGTGGAAAAATAAGAGATGAAATTTTGGTCTGGAGTTAAGTTTAAGTTATAATCCAGTAGTATGTTCATATATATATATATATATATATATAAATAATAACAAATGAAAGTATCCCTGCATGTGGTAAAATAAGAAATATAATTAATGTGATTATAAAAAATGTGTTTATAAAAAATGTAATGTATATTTACTTTTTGCAAATAAGTTCGGAACGTTCATATTCTTTCAATATTAACATAACATTAGCAGCTGGTAGCTGTGTCCTAGCCCACACTTTATCAAACAACTCTAGAGAAGTTAATACTTCTAAGACATTGGGTGGAAGTTTATCCTCTGCGAGCAATGTTTCTTCACCTGTACAATCATTATCTTCTTCATCACCCATTTCTTCACTGTCTGAAGATTCATTACCACTAAAAGAATCATCATCTGAAAGGTTAAATAAATATGTGATCTTAAATATATGTACAATACATACATTGGAATCCTAAGGTAATTCTTAAATATGATTTCAAACAAAAGTAACATCCACATTCATAAAACTACGGGGTCAACAAAATCTAACTAAGTACCAAATTAGTGCAGCCAAAATATAATGTGATTTGTAGTCTAATACATGTTATAATAAAATAATGAGTATTTACCATCACATGAACACATATTTGCTAAAATTTCGATTGCTGTCTGTTGGGCATCTAACATGTATGTGATTGATTTCAGCTGATTATCTAAGACTTGAGCTTCCTTTCCCTTAGGCAATTCTACAGATTCCGCTCCTTCTTTTATTGGTACATTACTTGATAGCTGACTGCAAGCTAGCCGATGGTCTATTGATAACGTCTTAGCCAAAATCGAAGTGATCTGATTTATCACATTTATTGGTAATATAGTAATGTTTCCACCACATACATTTATAATAACTCCTGCAGCCAATGTCTGTATTAACAACATTGATGGTTCTGCTTCATTAAGAGCTAACAATTCCTGTAATTGCCTTTCAGAGTTAGCCTTAACCTTTTCAATTGCTATAGGATTGTCTTCAACAACAACAAATAAGCACTGCATTATGGCTATCACAATGTCTTTACCAAATGTAGCTAAATCCAAACATTTTGCCAATATTTCTAGAATTCTTGACTCTCCAAGATACTTTATTGCAAGCTCTGAAAAAGAATAAAGAATTTTTTATGGCATGTTTACAGAATGAATTGTGCAGAGCAACTAATATGAACAATTATATGTATGTTATAAATAATTTCACACATGTCATTATGTCCCAAATAAAGAGTATGATGGACAGAATACATATATGTATGAGACATTCTAATATAATTGTTGGACAAAATGACCTATGAGACAGTATCATCACCACTTTCATCAACCAATTACTATCCCACAGCTGGGTACAGTTTCTCTCACTAGCCAGGAAAATATTAGTAGACTAATATTGTTTAGAACTTTATAGAGCTTTCGGCATGCAGAACAATAATATTCACAATGTAATGAAAAACATCATTGGGTGATTGGGGGAATATTCCAATCAACATAACATCTGAATTGTTTAGATGGCAATACTGACCAAATACCACAAAGCTGTACACTACTTGAAACAAGTATAAAATGTATTTATGTAACATATTGAATATTTGTGATAGTAATTGTTAAGATCATGAAGTAAGGTTTGTCCAGTTCTGATACACTAATAGCTGCAAGGGCACCAGCTCTAACAGCTATTTCAAAAGATAAGGTGGTTTACAAAATCCAGAAGCATATTATATAAATTAAAAAAAATATATGTTTACATAAATACAGACTACTCAATTTGTATAGATGTTACAGTAAACTATAATGTCTTTTAAAGTAAGCCTACATATATTATATACGTATGTAAAAAGTATAACATATTTTTTTTACCTGAACTTTCACATAAATTTATTAACAAATTAGTGCAGTGTATAAAAGTCTCCACATCTTCTTCTTTCGTTTTCGAGTTTGAAGCTGGAGTCCAATTCTCAGCATGCTAGAATATAAAACGAATAAATAAATACCAATATATGTATATGTAACATAAAAATTTATGAATGTGTTAAATACACATATATGAATACAGATATGGGCCTGAACTTAAAAAAAAAGTTGTTACAGAATGTGTAGTTTTATCTAATTAAAAATACAAAATTATATTCATACACATCTGTATGGATTATGGGCAAACACAAGTGTTGTGTATACATAAATTTTACAAGACTGCATTCAGACATTATATCTGTGCATTTGCTTGCTAAAAATCTCAATATTTTTGTGAATTGTTGGCGCATCTCCTATCCAATGAATATGGCTTCAGTTTAGACTCTATATAAATATGAGTGCCGCGGTCAGTTTTAATTAGTGCAACATAAATGTGCAAATAATGTGCTTTTACAATTTCTACAATACTACTTATAATTTCTTACACATGTAATTTCAAAAGTAAAAAGGTCTCTTTAAGATCCACCAAAAAGTGACATAGGGATATGGATACAGATATCTGACACATCAAGCCATAACATAGTCCTCAGCAATATTTACTACAAAGACTAAAGACAGTTCCATGGATATTTGCAACTTCAATGCAAAACCTATTAAACGGGGGTTTGAATTACAGCATGTTCAGTTGTAAGCATCAAAACTTACAAACAATTTCATGAAACACAATTATGCCAATGATAATTAGAATATTAAGTTAGGTTTCTGAAATCTTTTTACCTCATGGTAGTAACATATAAGTGGGGTCATAACATCTTGATCCATCATTGCATCACATGTCTCAAGTTTGATTGCGGAGAGATTCCTTAGTACCCCTGCAGCTGCATTCCGTACAGACCCAGCCTGGTCCACGATTAATGGAGCTACAACCTTAACTAAACTCCTGTTCATGACATGCTCCACATTATCTGGACTTTCAATCAAAAGTGCGAACGTTTGCAATCCACAATATTTCTCCTCGACATTTACTGACTGAAACATTAGAAAAAGGGTTTTTTAATCTTTTAAATCACAAGTGAAAGATATCCTTTACTATATTAAACGACTATAACCTGTAACTGATCGAGGATGGTTTGAAGTGTGGTTTCCCGGGTATCAACCTGCACTTCTTCTTCATCAGACACATCTGCAGCCGAAGTGTTTTTCGATTTATTTGACTTTCGTTTTCTTACTTTACCCATTTTAACAAGGCAAAACACTGATTTCAGATAACCTATATTAAAATCAACACGCCGCTGTGTTATTTGACATTAGAGTGACATTTCAGACATTTGTGACATTGACATTGAAATAGTCTGGCATTTGTGTGTCCGAATTCGATTTAATTTAATCGATTATAGATTTTAACCCCTATCCTTGATTTTATACACTAATTTCTTAATATCAGTTCGATCCCGTCGTCGCTGAAAAAAAAATTAAATTTCATTAAATACCGTCTTATTTAAATATTAGAAAACGGTTTTTCACTACTAATTCATGAAACCTAAAATTTAACTCGTAGAGCAGTTATGAAAACCTTAAAAACTCTTAATTTAATATTTACGCAGTACAACTACCATCTACTTTTACTAGTACAGGACGGTAGTGGAGCCTCAAACGTGTGATAAAACAGATAGATTTTTTGAAAGTAGCAACACGTGTATTATGTGATTAACCTAAGGTATGTTCTATTTGGATTAAAAATCTAAGTAATTTTAGGTATTTGCAATATTTGCATTCGTATCCATGTAAAAGTGTCATTCCTTTAAAGTTTAATATAGTAATAAATGAAGTATTTGTTATAAAATTTACATGCTCAGTGATAAGATCTAATGTGATTTGATCAAGAATATCTAAAGAATTTTGAGAAAAATACGAATATATATGAAAGATATACACATTACCTTTTTTAGTCGTTAAGAGTTTTATTTTTCGGTCTTTACTTTGTCTGAAATCGGTTTAATTTTAGATATCACGATTCTAATCAATTTGTTATGGACATTTTTAGTTATAAAACTGAAAATCTTTTGGCCCGTACGCAATCAAGCAAGCGCCACCTGATTCGATTTAGTTTTATTGACATTATGTACATAATAGACATCTCTATATTTATGTTCCTAACAACAGTTAATCGCATTTTCTTCGGGAATGTCGTCTGATTGGTAGTGGCGACGTTGCCAATTATGAGCTTATTCGAAGCTCGGAAACATTATATATATATTTTTTTAAATTTTACCTCTATTTATTAAGAGTATTCTCACGACTGCTTAGCAAAGAACAGCTGACAGTGGCAAGTGATAACTGACAACTTCACATGACAATTATAAAGCTAAGTTCAATCTACCGTAACATATTATTTTTATAAAGCAGTGTTTGTTATTATCATATCGCTACTTCAATTACTTTAATTACAGTTACTTTATATTGTCATAATATTCAGTTTTTATAATGCGCATTTTGTTAGAACCCTTAGTAATGTAAGGTAATAAGAAACTGAGATTAGTATTTGCTATTTTAAATTACCTATATTGTATCTGACATTAGTTAT
>DWON01007845.1:0-12572 GCA_018251015.1 Phocides pigmalion okeechobee
GTGCTCATTTAATTATCACCCCCAGCGGTCACCCATCTAACTATGACCGCGCTCGCCTTTGCTCCACCTTATAAAAATAGCGCTAATAATAATCTATACACTAACAGCCCCACTCCAAGTTTCACTGTTTCGTGGTTGCACAAATAGCCAGTCCTAGTACACAAATCTAAATGCATCATTTTTTTAATATATGAGAAGAGTAGCAAACGAGTATGCAAACCACCTGATGTTAAGTAGTCGTAGTCCATAGACATCGACCATAGAGGTACGATCACAAACGTGATTGAGTTCCTATCTGAGCTCGAACGTCAGTCGTTGTCGCCTCGCTTCAAAATGTATCTGGAAACCGCACCTCTCCCGTTGAACACACAAGTAACAATAATTTACGGCGGATTATGAGGGCGGCGGAGGATTATGAGGATTATTTAGGTATCCCACCGGAAATCAAACTTGCATATCGGAACGATATGGTTACTTCGGCGTCAGGCGAATCGTCAAAACGAAACCATTGTTTTTAAGCCTGCCTAATTCGAAATCAAATACTTTTATATAAAGCCGGATGATGTACATAAACGAAATTTATTTATTGCATGTATGTAATTAACCTGCTGCTCTGTTAGTACCTGGGTTAATTACAAGCAATTTGCAACTGTGGCTGTTGATAAAACTGTTAGAGTCATAAGCTTATCAAAGCTGTAACAATTAGTGAGTGTTGGGTACTTTTTAAGCGATCAGAGTAGCAAATGAACATGCAGGGCGCGTGATTATGAGTACTCGCTGCAGTCCGTGGACACCCACATAAAACTTCAAATAGGACCGGAACTTTGGTCTTACAATGTTTTTCTATTTCTGGGAGATAAGATGGTGGTCTCACTTATAAATATAACCATATTTTTCCCATCGAAACAAGAGGTTGTTTCATTCCGGATTAAGAGGGAAGCTGTGGTACTTCCCCGGCCGTTCTATTACCGCTCTTATTTGGCACACAAAACATTTATCATAAAGAATATTATGTAATCCAAATGCATTTTTCGTATTTTTTTTTATTTCATGTTCATTTTAAATTTTATTTTATTTTGAAGACTGTCTTTTAAAGTTCAGTCTTGTTTGATACGCTGTAGTGACTAGATATCTTCTAGTGGCCTGCTCGTTTCCTGCTTATAACATAAAATAACGGGTCAAGTTGGATCGGATTTGTTCACAGAGGATTCCTTATAAGATTACAATCGTATTAGAGTTCCCTTATCCGTTTAAGGTAGGGAACCCTAAAATAGCATCACAATGACGTAAAAATGGTAGCGATAAAGACGCGTATCGGTGGTCTATCGCCCACAGTCCAACAAGTTATAAAGGGTATTACAAAACTGTTTTACTCGTGCATTGTTCTTGTTCGAGGGAACAGACTTGATTGACAAGATTGGTCATACGAGCATGTTGCTCCATACAGCATGCGATACTATGTAAAAAGACTTGTTTCTGAAGTCACAGGAGACAATAGTTCGACCGGGGAGTTACCACCGTCGCCCTCATAATTCGGCGTAAAACATTGTTTCAGTTGGAGAGGTGCGGTTGATGGCTACACTTTGAAGCGAGGCAACCATCTTAGTCCTCAGGAGTAGCAACGTATCTACGTTCGAGCTCAGATAGGATATCAGTCGTGTTTGTGGTTGTACGTGGATGTCTATGTGCTGCGACTACTTAACATTTGGTTTGCATGCTCGGTTTGTTACTCTTCGCATGCAAAATGAGGTAACACCTTGTATTTGCCACGCGGGAATCGGGCCCATGTCGGGGAAACTTCCCCGGTTCTAGGGGCGCCATCTTGCGACCACTTCCTACTACTTAAGATTGATAGGATAACTATTAATTTTATTTACTCACATCTCTTTTGACCGAAAATTTGCTCACACACTAGATAATATTACAATAAAATTCAATAAGCTTTACCTTAGGTATATTTGAAGCTTATCTACAAAACAGTCAACCCCAATTTTGGGTGAAATGTCCTGAATTAATTTCTTAGTGTTCTTGAAAGTTTTATGTATGAAGAACTTATCTGCAATTTCTGCTATCTCAAAGGTTCAGCGATTTTGGCTGTGCGTTGATTTCTGGTTCTGTCAGTTATCTTATTCTTTGATCTATATATGGATTACGTTGCAATGTTGCAATCAGTAGTTAATTAGTGTTTACGACATGGCAATAATCTCCCTTTCCAGCGTAACGTAAAATATGAATGCAATACAATGGTTCTCACTAAATTTGTCTACTTTGCTGGGAACCGGTTAATTATTTCTTGCCTAACCATTGCGATCACAAGCTCTATACGGCTTGGTTTAAATCTTTAATTATTATTGACGTGAAATGTCTAGGTACGTCTTTACGTTCATCGTAAGTACCCGTTACGTGGTAAAATGAATCAATAAACGAAAGGACGACGTTTCTCGTTTATATTATGGATGTGAATGTAGATCAGAATGCAAAGCAAGCTTGCACAATCAAAGCAGTTACTTAATAACAACACGATGGGAACTATTCAACCGTCGAGCAATCCCGTATCTCGCTCAATCTGTGCCTTACTGGTACCATACCAGCGCCAGAACCTTTCCTTTCCCTCCGATTGTGGAATCCGAATACTCTCCAAGGCCAGTATGGCTGAACGGCTTCATGGTTTATAGATATACTAGCGTTAAACTTTGACTGTGAATGCGCTGATATAAACTATAGCATTACGTTATTTGATATATGTGCTTGAAATATTGATAATTTAACTATAACAATTTTTTGGTCTTCTCAGTTACGAGAAAATCTAGCGTGATGAAGCTGAGGCCTGAAGATCAGGCCTGTAGGTTAAATCCGTAGCTTCTACATTAAAAACCAAAAAGCAAGTAAATCAAAAACTTTTGAGTTCAATTATTATTATAATCGTATTGCAGCAATATATTTTAACATTTTGTGTGATTTTTGCTATAAAAAAAGAAGCAAAGAGCTCTTCAAAACCTGAGATGTTAGCGACCCCTCAAGCGTCGTAAATGTCGATGGTGACTGTTTTATATGTGTCTGTCTTTACACTACATTAAAATGCATTTACGATAATTTATGTACAAAACACTTTAAATTGTAAATGAATCATTAAACATCTCAATTAGCTCAATGTCAAAATAAAAGACCATATAATTGAAAAAATTTGTCAATTTCCGTATGACAGTTTAATACATTCAGAAACTACATTAGATGTAAATTAAGATACTTTAAATTGAAACGATTTAAGCCTTCCGTGGTTTAAGTACTTAATAGTTAAGGTATAATCTGGACAAAAAATGTATCTAAAATACAATTAACGTGTAATTCAACAGTAATAGGATATTTATGATAAAAAGTGAGTTTGCAGTGATTATCCTTTTTCAAGGTAATAATTTAGATCTAGAAAATGATAAGCAGTCCCAGCTGACGTCATTCGAGGATGAGCAATTAACCAGCCTAGTGGACATGAAAGATTTTCGAAAAATGATGTGGATAATTCTTTGAAAATCCAATGGTATATTATAAATGTAGGCATGTTTCCAGCTTTTACGATTACGTTCACAAACACTTTACACTTAATGTATGATAAATTTACAATGTAAAATCAGATTTGAGCGCTCTGTTTGTTACGGTTGATCTGGAGAAAGAAGCCGACGGTATTGCTTCCAAAACAACAATTTTGTTAGGAACAACAATTGGAACGGAGGGGTACCACTGCGATTTCCTTGTAATCTGCTATAAAGGAATTTTTTTTTGTCACACCCATTCGTGCCTTACAGAATGTTATACTGAAAAGGCGACGCGTGTTGTTTGCCCAGACGGTACAGTGCAGGCATACGACGCGCCGCTTGGTAAATATTAATCCATGTATTATACATAATTACATACTATATGAATTCGATAATCAATAGCATAAATTAAAAATTTTAAACTCTTTTATAGATAATTCCTTGGGAATGAGGGACGGTCCTCGTATGAGGTGCAAAGCATGATGATACTTTGGCTCCTTCTTGCCTCGTTAGAACGATGTCAAGGGCCAGATTCGCTGCGGAGGCTGAATAAGAAGCCAAGCGGCGTAAATATGTACCACTTTGTATAATTATATATATTTTCCAATGGGATTTAATACATTTGTTCCGTAGGAACTGAGTACGCACATATATGCACTACGCGGTTACCAGCGTTGAGGCCAGCCACCAGGTTGATCACTCAAAATATGTATTTGTAGTCGTTAGGGTAAAATACCTTAATAATAAAATTCGATTCATTGGGTTTATTAGATTTTTCAAGGTTTCGATTCATTGTTGTCAAATCTGGTTAACTAGTATTTGGGGCTTTTAATTAACTAAATGTACGGCCTTGATACAATATGTGCAGCCGCCAAATGTCAGGGAATTTTACTCTTATAAAAGATGATGATTGTGGGATGCGTTATCACTGGATAGTGACACTTGGAATTTTTATAATTGAATCGGCTGTGACTAATTTCTGTTCGCACTGCTTTGCGGGTAGTCGCAAACCGCTCGAGCTATTCTGCGGTCGGACGCTTGCTATTCGCATTGTGCGTTTAGTCTGCGGCAGTTCGAAATCGAGTACGGTTGTGCGTGCATGATGTGCTCACCGCAATCATACATGATGGTACATAGCCTTACCTTCCTCAATTAATGGCGCACCAAATTCATAAGCACGTTTTAAAATATAACTGCTCATAACCGAGCGTTTATGAGCAGTTATATTTTAATTAGTTATATGAGTTCGGAAATATGAAAAATAATAATCGTAAAAACAATATAATGGGCTTAGCAAAACTTCTCAATTAGGTGGTTATAAAAACAATATAGTAGGAAGCATTAAATTTCCTTTGTGACGGTAATAAGTGCTTGCATTATTCTGATATTATCGTTTGCGGTTCTCACGGATTTGTGCAAAATCATTTCATGTATACAATTTTAAAACGCGTGGAGCCCCGATGCTTGTATAGGTACATGACAAACAAAGTTGAGCAACATTGGGTGAGGTCGGAAGGTGGATGGGTGACCGCTGGTGGACAACTTTGCATGCATTTCGTGTTGCGGAGAGTACGTTAAGAAGTTGTTTTTTGATAAGTAAGAACAAATCAGGGCTATGTCATAGCTGGGCGCAGATCTACCGTCAATAAGGATAGGCATAGTTCACTACGCTGGCCAAGTGCGAATTATTTGCCTTTATACACCTTCGATAAATTTATGGTGACGTCCTCACCTCATTTTCTTCATCTTTAAAGCGAATAAATGAACTTCAAA
The DNA here is from genome assembly GCA_018251015.1 of Phocides pigmalion okeechobee. NCBI lineage: Eukaryota > Metazoa > Arthropoda > Insecta > Lepidoptera > Hesperiidae > Phocides > Phocides pigmalion. The sequence continues at coordinate 5,304 of DWON01007845.1, forward strand.
AATTGAATTAAACCCTTGACCTTCCGTGTGGAAACCCAGAATCTTAGGAAAAGGTAATCAGTAATACTGTTAAATGGATAAAATACAATTAAAAGACACGCAACGAATCACCTAAAGCGTACTCATTTATTGTTCCTACAAATTAAATTGACTTCGTTAATACTTCAAGGCTTACCTTCTTCCTTTTATGAAGTCAGTAAAAAACATAAAATAATCCTTTAATGATGCAATAATATTGCAATCCGGGGTCTGGCCTCGCTTTGACGAGGGATACTCAAATATTTTATGTAAGTATGTAATGTGCTAAATAAACTGTTTGTCACGTCAACAAAGAGTGAACAGTGTTAAAGTGATAATATGAAATACAATTGTATCAGCGTCTTCGTTTTCTTTCATTTTCAACCCACTTCAACAACTTCATTAAATTTAATGAAAATTTATAAAATTCTTAACACTTTCCCTGCGGCCTAAACCGCTGTTGTGTATTACTTGGCGTAACGCGCTTGTGGCTTGTGTACATCTGTGGTACACACACGTACTAATCTGTGTGGACTACGGGCGGACACAGGTGCCGTGTTTACGTCGGCGTTACAAGAGTGTATTCGTGGATGATGCTAAAAAATACAATATTTGTGTAAATTGTCGGCATCTTCTGTCTAGAGAGAAGAGGTCTATCTAGTTTATAGCCGCCTCCCCTAATCCTGACTCGATGTAAGATATGAGCGCCGCAGTGAAAGTGTTAACAAGGAACAACAACAAACTGCTTCTGGAACGATACTTCTGCTGTATGTTCTCCCGATCAACGTTAGCCAATAGGGCGGTCAAGGCGATGAACTGATTTGACATCAAGACGGAATTATTCATCTTAAAAGGTTTAATAACTGAAACAACTGATGTTCGATACCAAGATGGAGTAGGTTGATAGTATAATTTTAAATTGTAAGTAAATTGTTAACATTTGCAATAATAAAAATCTTAAAACTAATTGTAATAAAAGCGTAACCTAAACAATCTAAAGGGAGTCCATGCCAATGCGGCATGGTTCCAAGAACGCTACCTGCATTCCCGCGCTGAATAACAATAGCAATTCTCTGCGCAAGATATGAACCAGCCCCCTGGTTGTAAGTCAGAGTAAATGCTTAGTTAATTTCTTACTTAAGAGCAGCAACGCATTATAACTATGTTTAGTTGCGTCCCTTTTAAACGTAGCACGCAACCACATCTCTTCACGCAAAACTTTTGTTTCTTTTGATTTGTTCATTTGAGAAGAGTAGCAAACGAGCATGCAAACCACCTGATTAAGTATTAAGTAGTAGTAGCAGCCCATAGACATTCGCATACAACTACAAATACGACGGAAATCCTATCTGCGCTCGAACGTAGATACGTTGCTACTGCTGAGAACTAAGATAACTAACTAACTTCCAACCGAAACACAAGTAATGCTTTACGGCGGATTATGAGGGCGGCGGTGTTACCTCCCCGGTCGACTATAGTTCCCCAACCTTTGGAAATAGGTATGGAGAAGATGAAACGAACCATCTCCAATAACAACATAATTAAATACCTACTGCTTAACCCACACACGATTTACGGTATATTTTTGTTATGAAACACCAATGTCAGCATTCCATTGTTTTACATAAAATGCAAAACATCAAATGTTGCAGTTACGATAACGTCATTCTATTTTAGCGCAAAGTGCAGCAAAACAATGACGACGGCCGCCGCGTCACGTTTTCATCAACTATTAATGTATTTTCACACTTACGTCAATGGAACATATATTTTATATTATAACATTATCATAATGTGCCCTCATAATCAAGCGTGACACAGTCACAATCATTCGCTGTCGTTCGTGGCTAACTGTGGTTGTGGAGTAAACATAAAAGATCGCAAATACTTTTAAAAATTATTGAACAACTTTATGTTAGACCTATGAATGTTATCCATTATTTTTTTGTTGCGACCCCAACGTCTCCCTGATTATAAAAAGGATGAGGGAATAGATCTCTAGAACAGCTGCAGGTTGGTAAACTATAAGAATATTAGGAAATATTCTCAAGCTTGTAGGTTTCCCCGCGATGTGTACATTTGTTATCGACGTAAGTATTACACTCGACTTTGAAAAAGATAGATTCGTCTAAAACTATCCCATACTGTCCATAATACTCAGTTTAGACACAAACAGATATTAACTGCTATGTGGGTACAGATATTTACTGATATTATATTTTTATTCAAAGTAGATTCTTTACAGACTTCTTTTTGAACGTCAATAAACTACCACCGCCTCGTAAGGTGTTTCGTTTTGGAAAAGAGTCGGCGAAATAAACTCCGAAAAACATATCTTTTCCGTCTTTGAAAATGTAATTTATAAATAATAATTTAAATTGATGGAGCAAGTGGAGCTGGAGTCTTTTCAGACCATATGAGTTTATCTCATAAATAAAAATAACTTATGTTCCGGTATCGTGAAACTAAGCATATAAGGGACAGACAATCCGATTGTGTTTATTTCGATGGCGATTGTATATATCCCGAGGCTCCCACATAACAGTGGGTAAGCTATAATAGTTAAGCCGCGGTGCAATCTCGACTGCAAGCACGGGTAGACAGTGTTTACCTCGAGACCGATATTCCCCCGTCTAAAGAGGCCGGGATGTCCCGAAGATGATGAGGGATAAACAATCCATTTGTGTTTATTTCGATTGCGATTGTATATATCCCGAATGCAAGCATGGACAAAGCGGATTTACCTCAAGGCCCGTGTTGCCCTGTGGTCCCGAAGAATGAAGAATAGACAATCAGAGTATATATTTTCTAAAAATAATTTAATGTGAACGAATCCTTAGCGTAAGACACGGAGGAGTATATAATTTAAGGCTTGCATTCGAGAAATAATTTTCCATGATTGCGAGGTATGCGTTCATTAAATAAAATACAAAGGTAGGTAAATATGTATGTATTGGTACGTTACGGAAAAAAAGTCAACATTTTCACATTTGTATTCATGGAAAATTCAGTGCACAGGAAAAACGTATCATTTTTATATCAACATCAACACACATACATCAATATTATACATACACACATATATATAAATATGAACATGAATTATTGCAACATCTCCCACAGAATGATTGATTTTAATAAGTAACTAATTTGAATAATAAAAACTATTTATGCACGACGGAAATATATTATAATACAAAAAATAATAAAACAAACAAAAAACAGTTATAAAATATATTCAGCGTCGATGACTTGGATTTTATTTGTTGTACACATGATACATAATCAAATCCATCATTTTAGAAACTTTTGTCTGTTCGTTATCGCATAATGTATCAAAATTAACTGATACGAATGAAAATTATTTTGTATCCTTATGTTTATTATAATTATACGATTATTAACGATTTTTCATTTCCGATATTTTGAACCACTTGCATAACTCGTGGTTACATAAATATAGTATTAATATGTAAAATCAGTTCCTCGACTTTGAGCACCCTGTTAACTAATGTTTTAAAGGAGAAAAAAGCCGGCGGAAAAGTCTTATTCCTCCACATATTCATTTTATTAATACAATAGACATTACATAGTATAGTTTAAGAACTTTACGACCATTACTTTATAAACATGGAGTATTAAAAACAAGTAATTAATTAATTCTACGGAAATAACACGAAAAAAAAAGCAATCTTTGGAAACACAAACCTGTTACTTACTAATGACTCAATAACAACACAATAACAACAGACAAATTCTTATAATTATACCTAAAATCCATTGATATCCTTATTCGTCGGAACATCATAAAAACACAGGTAAAAGATTATTCACACTTTGTAATTTGTTATTATATAAGGAAATATGCTTTCGAAGAAGAGAAGTAATCAAAAGTTATTACTGAAATCTTATTTAAGTAATATGATATTTGTTAATAAATAGATAACCTTTCCTAAATATAACTTAACCCTTAATTCTGTCATGGAGAAGTATTATGGAGATATAGTCACTAGTACGCAAGTGGTCAGGCTCTGTAGGTTATTCTGTAAAATAGCAGACTTAAATAAACTTCAAGAAGTTTCACTTCACCGAGATTCAAATTCGAGCAAATGTTCTTTATACTATATATGGGGTAAATGAAAATTACGATTTTTGATTGCCGATTATTCGAACTAGTTATAGTCACAGCTAAACTGCGGTGGCGGTGAAACGCAGTTTAGCCTTGACCACGAGCTATGCAACTGGTTCAAAATATGGACCATCAAAAATCGGTAATCTTAAGTGCCAGGTATACAGTAAAATGTATAAATTCCGCAATAATATTAGCGTAAAATCTTGTTTACAATTTGAAATTATGTCCGTGATGGTGTAGCCCCCTACGAAATGTTGTTATTATTAAAGCTCCTTTAATAGACAATTCCTTTTATCCTCATACACGAAAGTACGTTGCTGCTTCCAATATCAAATTTTATAGATTCTACGAATTTAACATCATACCGCGTATTCCGCTTTCGAGATAGTAAATCGTTTTTACAGAATAACACTACGAAACAGAAGTTATTATTTATAGTAAGACTGGTAGATCAATTTACATGCCAAAGTAGGGAACCCTTTGCATTTACGCATTTCGAAAACATTCATTTACTACAATCCTTTTTATGTCTTACTAATGGACATGATGCCTTCTCAATAACAGGGAAGGCGTAGAGTATACATGACGTAATCATCTAATACATATTGGTGAAAATGTCCATCAGTGGCAAATTTGACTGTTAAATGGTTTTCATCTTTAAATGTATTACTTTGTTTCTCTGGTTTTGCTGGCTTATTGTCAGGCGTTCAACGACGTCTGATGATTGTCTTCTATCAACAAAAATGGGACGGACTGTCTGACATGTCCTCGGAAGCACGGACACGCATGAACTTGCTAATAGCTGGTACCAGATCAATGTACAATGCAGATATTAATTTTCGAATGCTTACAACCATTACAAGTGTCGAGTACGCGTAAATATATTATACTAGATTTTACTGGCATCTTTGCTGGTGCAGAAGTTGATGTTATAAAATATCGTACAATTTTGATTTCTTTTTAGTGCTTACTTATATAAAGAATGTATCTGTAAAAATGTCAGGATTTTTATTTTTATTTTAGGTCTACCTATTTTAGCTGCGCAATGCTCTTCAGATCTGTTAGTCAGCTCAATATTTTTTTAAAAAGCGGCGGATTATGAGGGCGACGGTAGTACCCTCTATCTTTAAAATATATAGCTTATTTTTAATAAAATGAAAAGTCCACATATGAACACACCTTTACAATCATTTGTTTGACGCTATCGCACGCAATCGAACCGCAAAGTAAGCAAACCAAATGGTTAGCAAGAAGTGAAATGCAGCCTCTTCAAATAATTGTGTACGTTGAACTATGTTGCAATCTTTGTCACGACTTAATTGCTTCGAATTCAGTTGTTTTAAAGAATAACTTTTATATCACACTAACAATAGAAATAATGTTTATTGTTGAAACTAAAAAATGATTATGTAGTTTGACTTATATAGCCACATGTTATGGTTATGTATATTGCCTGTTAGTTGGGCAGAATACAGAGCCCTATAAAAATGTTTTAATAATAGGGATTTTACCTGCATTTGTGCATAAATGATTTGATTTAATTTGAATTATTTTATATATTTAGACCACTGTTTCCCAATGTGGTCTATATCGACCTCCAGGGGTCGTTATTGAATAGCAAAGGGAGATACCCATTGCAATTCAATATCGACGTTTGTGACGTTTACCGTCTATAATTACTAACAAAATGAATTGCACTAAATTAGCTATTTAAAATATATTTAATTGGAATAATATAATATTATCGCGAACTTCATACATTGTTCTATGTATTATTATTACTCACGATTAATCCTTGATATGAAATCCAAAAAAGAAAAAATAACTACACGTAGGGTAGATCGATTAATCTACCATTAGCGTCCGCCAACAGTTTCTCCGGCCACCGAAGGTTCGCCGTGAGCACGAGCCACGCAACTGGTTCGAAATATGGGCAATCAAAACGTTTAATCGTGAGTACCTGGTACATAGTAAAATTAAATTTCAAGTGAGGAGAGGAGTACTATTGACAATAAGAAAAAAAGTTGTGTGTGAGACAAAGAAGTTTGAGGTCCTCCTTTTTAAACCCTATCCTTTATAGTATTTGCGTTGAAAACCAGTGTTACATACATACATACGGTGAAGTCTGAAAGCCAAAAATGACCAGTTCTTATGAAATTGCAATAGCAAAACTCAGTACCATTTAAACATGCCATCAATTACATCATAATGATATTTTTCACGGTAGTAGACCACTAGATCAACCGGGAAGGTTCCACTATCCGCCGTAAAGCAGTTCTTGTGTTTTAGTTCGAGAGGTACAGTTGTAGGCTACACTGGCAAGCGAGGCGCCCATCTTAGTCCCTTGGAGTAGCAACGTATCTCCGTTCGAGCTCAGATAGGATATCGGTCGTGTTTGTGCTTGTACGTGGATGTGTATGGGCGGCGACTACTTAACATCAGGTGGTTTGTATTCTTCTTTGCTACTCTTCTCACATAAAAAGTGAGCAGATTAATGTAATCACGTTATTGCATTACGTTAATAATGTATGTTACGGTATGTGTGTGTGCGTGTGTGTACCCATGTTACTTCCCCGATCGAAGTGTACCTTGCGATGTTTTAGAATACCTAGGCTTTTCTTAGCATTGCACAAATAAAGATTGCAATAAAAATGTGTGAAAATAACACTGCAATAAAAATATTGACGAACATGTTGCAGATATGACAAACACGAGGTAAAACACATTCTGTGTATGTATCTTATGTAATTTATATACTTTGTGTGATATATCTAATCTATCCACACTTCTTGAAGGATTTCATTATAACATAAAGAAAATAATGTATAGAGTGAATTTATGACCTCACAGGGATTATTCTTCTAGCTTTAGGTATTAACAGATTTACAGACCAATATACATTTGTGTGTCAGCCTATAACTGTCTACTGCTGAACATAGGCCTCCCCTAGAGCGTGCCATGTTGTACGGTCCTCTGCTTTCTTCATCCAGTTTTTAACCGGTGATATTACGAATGTCGTCAGACCAGAGGGTCGGAGGTCGTCCTATGCTACGCTTACCGAGACGTGGTCTCCACTCAAGGACTCGTCTGCTCCAGCGGCCATCGGTCCTACGACGGAT